>JAFMOC010000083.1:2177500-2280000 GCA_019802505.1 Corydoras sp. C115 | reverse complement strand
CTTCCAGCTGAAGGACGCTTTATTTCTGTATGCATCCAAAGGACCACTAGGAAGCTCAGGAGCGTCTTCTTTCATCTTCCTTCTTACTGCAAATGTATCTTCAGTCATTCTAGATAAAATGTATCCTCTTTAAAAAATGTAAATATATATAATACAAAATAAGATATCTTTTAAACAGAATATGCATCAACAGACTTAAATCTAAGTAACAAAGAAAGATGTATATGGGGAATAAAAAGCTGGAGACAATAATTGATTTTGATCATTCATTATATTCCGCTTTATCCTATATTAGGGTCGTGGGGGGGTTCCCCATGCCCATCCAGGGGAGAACGTCTCGGGCGCCTAGGGATTCCCGGTTTGAATCCCATTCTGGGTGGAGTTTCCATGTTCTCCCCGAGTCCGCATGGGTTTCCTCCCACAGTCCAAAAACATGCATCAAGGTCAATTGAATTCTCCAAATTGCCCCATATAGAGTGTGTCTGTGTGAGTGAGTGTGTGCCCAGCGATAGATTAGCACCCTGTCCTGGGTGTATCTGCCCAGCACCCGAAACGTTCTCCCCTGGATGGGCATGGGGAACCCCCCCGCAACCCTAATATGGGATAAAGCGGAAGTTAATGGATGTGTGGATTACATCATTGTGGTCTGTTGATTTATTGTTTAACATTACCTGTAACAGGTTATTTTATTTCTCTTTTAAGATCAGATAATATTACATAAGATAGACCCAGGTTCCGGTTCCGGTGCACCGCAGAATGGCTGCACTACATTCTTTTATGTCTTATTGTAAACAAAATGAACATTTAAAAACTCCCACACTCCTGCTTTTTACTATGTCACTTTACACCAGTCACTTTAAATTGTATATATATATATATATATATATATATATATATATATATATATATATATATATATATATATATATTATGGCACATGTAAATATTGTGTATTTCATTTTATGTTCTCTGTAGAGTTATATCCTGATGCCTCACCTCAAGAATTTCTATGTGCACATGTACCAACATGGAGCACAAATGACAAATAAACTTGAAACTTGACCTTTAATTGTCCCACAATGTGGAAATTCACAAAAACTTGGCCATTAAATAAGCAGGAGTTTTACTTACCTTAAGCTGAGGAGTCTTTAATAACACTCCTAACTGCGTTGCTCGTTCTGTGGACTGTGTGCAGGACGAATCTATTGCACAACACTGTGGAACTGTGGAACTGCGGAAGAGAAGGAACAAAGTCCAACTGCTCATTTATTTACAGCACGATGCACTATAGTCCTGCACTGTCCTGCACTGTGATGCTGCCCGGCCGCTCAAGGAGGATGAGTCCCCCACTGATTCTTGGTCCTCCCAAGGTTTCCTCCTTAAATATCAACATAACAGGGAGTTTTTTCTTGCCACTGTTGCTTCGGCTTGCTCTTTGGGGGTTTAAAGGCTTTTCATTCTGTAAAGCTGCTTTGTGACAATGTACTGTTGTAAAAAGCACTATATAAATAAATCACTTGAACTTGACAACACACACTTTAAGGTATAATGTAATTGCAATACAAATGTTTATGAAATGTTGACTCGGTGTTAGAAATGTTAAATGCATTTTAAAGAGCTGAACAGAAATCAGAGCATTGTCCTTACAGGGATGTTGTAGGTTACACCTGCACCTCCTACACTGTTTGCATATGACATTTTACATCGCGCCTGGTAACCCGCGTAGCTTACACAAGGTTTACTAATATTGCACTAATGATGATAAAAGTACAAATATTAAAGTAAATAAAAGACATGAGAAGACTCACAAAACACACGAAGCCAGTTTTTTTCTTCTACGTGATAATTGACAACTAAAAGAACGTTTACTACCATCTACTGGACACCAATATTCACTGGAATATTATATATTATATTTTATATTATACAATAATATTGTTTTGGTTTACAAAGATGAAAACTTAGCATAATTAAACTTAACTGAAGTTCCTGATATTTGCTATACGTATTATTTCACAATTTGTAGACAATCTAAAACCAGTTACATCCATTCTGTATTAAATATTCATTCATTCATTCATTATCTCCCGCTTTATCCTCCACCAGGGTCGCGGCGGGGTTCCCCATGCCCATCCAGGGGAGAACATCTCGGGCGCTGGGCAGATAGACCCAGGACAGGGCGCCAATCCATCGCTGGGCACACACTCACTCACACAAACACACTCTATATGGGGCAATTTTTGAGAATTCAATCGACTTGATCCATGTTTTTGGACTGTGGGAGGAAACAGGAGAACCCGGAGGAAACCCACGCAGACACGGGTAGAACATGGAAACTCCACCCAGATGGGGATTCGAACCGGGAATACCTAGTGCTGAGAGGCGAACGTGCTAACCACTAAGCCACCGTGCTGCCAATATTTTATATTATATTATTGTTTTGGTTGATGGTTGTCATTATGACGTTTTACAAAGATAAAAACCTATAGCGTAATTAAACTTAACTGAAGTTCCTGGCATTTGCTAAACGTATTATTTCACAATTTGTAGACAATCTAAAGCCAGTTACATCCATTCTGTATTATATATATATATATATATATATATATATATATATATATATATATATATATATATATATATATATATATATATATATATATATATATATATTCATTCATTCATTATCTCCCGCTTTATCCTCTATTAGGGTCGCGATGGGGTTACCCATGCCCATCCAGGGGAGAACGTTTCGGGCGCTGGGCAGATACACCCAGGACAGGGCGCCAATCCATCGCTGGGCTATATATATATATATATAAAATATTAAATATAAAAAAGTCACTTTTAGTGTAAAATTAATATGTGCTGTGGTTTATGAACTGAACTGTTTCTGAAAGCTAATTGTTCTATGAAACAAAGCAAAAGAAATGACAGTTCTCTATTAAAAAATCTTTTAAATTTCCAAATCAAAATCTTTTAAATGTTAAGAATGAGGAACTTTGTAGAACTGTAATGTTAAACAGGTGTGTGGGGGAGTGATTTTGATAGAAAACAGAGAATAACCTATGTGGAAGCAAGGAGGTCAGTACAAAGTAAAAAGTCAGGCAGACAGTCTGGTAGCACTGGAGTTATTTATCAGTATCTGATTACTATTGAAGCTTTAAAAAAGTTCTTGTCCATAGGATCTATTAAGGATTTGAAGAGAAACATAGAACCATGTTTTCTTTAATTTTGATTTCATGTATGTATGATTTTTGTTTTTAAAATTCTTCTTTTCATTTGTTATAATTATTAAACTATTATTATTATGTTGCTGCTGCTGTTTACTTACCTATTCCATTAAACCTCTTGTCACATCCAGGTCTTCTTACACGTTATTGTGACAGTTCTCATCGTTGTTATTTTGTGAATGAGAGCAAAAATTGGATTGATGCACAGAACTACTGCTGCAGAATGTACACTGATCTTGCTGCAATTCAGGATGACGATCGATCGATAAATGTAAACAATTCATGAGAAAATGCATTTTTGTCATTAGACTATCATTTAATTTCAACATTATTAGTATTTGTCTATTAACATTACTGTTTTTATGATACAATTTATAAACAGTAATGAAAATGCTATGTGTAAAATTAATTCTTATACCAGTAAATATATTTTATAAATCGTATGCCACTGATTAAATTTATGGAGATATGTTTAATGAAGCCAGAATGTTCAGCTATTAAACAAAACATTTTGTCATATCTATTATTTTTTTTATTTCAAAAATATAATAAATAAACCGAAATAAGTGGAAATGTTCTTTAATCTTGTAATTTTATATAATTTTTATTTTGCCCTTGTCTCATTTTTTGGACTGTGATCCCGGTATCAAATTCTAACGTTATTATATTTACAAAATAATATCGTTTTGTCAATAAAATCATAATTCATGTTTTTATTCATACCTTTATCAATTTAACAAAGGTTTCAGAAAATCAATACATCATATATTTATCATTGTAGTTGTTTTTATTGTATTAACAAACTATACCGAAATTAAAGGAGTGTTATAGATGTTACATTATTTTAAACCGTACATAAATGATTCCATAAAGAACTTCAGAGAGGATGGACAGTGATAGACAGATGTGATGGACAGATGGCCGGTCTAGAATGTTTCTTTATGAGATAGTATAATTTAATTACAGTTGAAATTTTGTCTGTATGGAATTTTGTACATACTGTATAGACTTTTATGAACAGACTTAAATTGTGCCTCTGAATCAATAAAGCCTGGTTACATGTACAATATCAACCAATGCCAGCAAAACTCCCAATGACAACAAAAAACTAAAAATCAGCTAAAGTGGCGTCGTTTGTCCTTAAAATAAAGGTAGAATGTTCTGATTTCTTTGGGTGAAACAGTTATACTGAAGTCCAGGGAAACTCTACTGGAGAACTTGTCCCCTGCAAATAAACAAATAAACAAACACACACACACACACACACACACACACACACATAAATTCCAGTTGTATATCTTGCTACAGTTTTAATCATAACCAGGTCTGTTCAATCAGTTGGAATATTATTTATATACTATCCTGGGGCGCAGTAGCTCAGTGGTCAGGGCGTTGGGCTGTCAATATGATGGTTGTGGGTTCAAATCCCAGGTCCACTGAAGTTACCAGTGTGGGTCCTTGAGCAAGACCCTTAACCCTCATTGCTCCAGGGATGTTGTGATTAACCCTGTGTTCACCTTGTAAGTCGCTTTGGATAAAAGTGTCCAATAAATGACAAATGTAATAATAAAAAAAAAGTTACTTATCCTTTATAGTATCAGCCAGCAATATTTACACCAGATTGCTAACAGTAGGTATTCACTGCTAACCCATATTTAGGTTCATTTTTTGGAAGCTGCAAAGTGAATCAGATGTTTGATAGCTCCACTTCAGGCAGTGACCTTTATCTGGAGAAAGAGGACATTGCCCTGTTCGAGCCCCCATTTTTAGGCTCAGGGTGGAGTGTGATGTCCCTGTGCTCACCTTGTAAGTCGCTTTGGATAAAAGCGTCTGCTAAATGACCAAATGTAAATGTAAATATGTAAATGTATCCTATAAAATATATTTATTCAAGGAGCATTGGCTAGTGTGAACTGGTGATATTTCTATCACAATGTTTATTTAATAATTTGTTGCATTTTAAAATGTTTTTATTACTATTGGATACTTAAGTTGCATCATGTTTCTTTTGAATTTAAAATTTTACATGTTTTGAGGCTGATTTATGATGTTAAAAAAAGAAATCAACTTAATTTTAGATTCATGTTTGATAAAGAACATTAGATAATTCAATGTTCCTCTTACTTGTCCTGTTTAGGTCCCTCTACCTAATTATGTAAGATCAGATTAGTAATAATAGTAGAAATCAAGTTGTTACTTGGGACAGTCATAAACTGGGTGGTGATACCTGAATATTTTCCATCAACATGATTATCAGTCTTCCAGTTCCATCTCTGAAGTTCAGAAATATTCCAAATTCCTGTGAGGGAGCGTTCATGCACTGCCTTTAGCTCTCCAATGCCCTGCATGATTTCCTGTTCAGTGCAAAAGTTAGAAATATATCAAATATCTGGAGATGAAGAACAGCTGGCCATCCTATTTATTCCAGAACTTCTATAAAACTATAAAATGTTAATAATTTTTAAATAATTTTAAAAAATGTAATGGGGTGGAGGGCGGCATGGTGGCTTAGTGGTTAGCATGTTCTCTCAGCGCTAGGGATTCCCGGTTCGAATCCCAATCTGGGTGAAGTTTCCATGTTCTCCCCGTATCCGCGTGGGTTTCCTCCAGGTCCAAAAACATGGATCAAATCAATTGAGTTCTCCAATTTGCCCCATATAGAGTGTGTCTGTGTGAGTGAGTGTGTGCCCAGCGATAGATTGGCGCCCTGTCCTGGGTGTATCTGCCCAGCGCCCGAAACGTTCTCCCCTGGATGGACCCTAATATAGGATAAAGCGGAAGATAATGGATGGATGGTAATGGGGTGATTTACATGAATACTTGCAAATATAAAGCTACTAATGACATTATCGATCGTGTGTGTGTGTGTTTGTGTATGTGTGTTTGTGTATGTGTGTGTTTGTGCTTATTATGCTTATTCCAAAACAGATGATTTGTTGCCTCCAGTTTCATCACCGAAAAAGTTTGTTCTTAAAATATTTTGTAATAAATACTAGGGGTGAGCTGCAATATTCGCTGATTCGGCGATTCGAACCTCATAGTCGAATGTACCATTTTGACCACATGGGGGTGCCCATGGCTGCTGCTAAGCATTAGTTTTTACATGAAATGTCTTTGTTTTCGTTATATATATAGCCTTTTGTCAAATAAAATCATCCTAATCATCCTAAAACTCATTGATCTGAGTGTTTTAGGTTTTTCCTTTGAAGTGGAAAAAAGTCCAGAACGGGGATCCCATTTACGGTGCTCTAGAAAAACAAGTAAAATATTTCAAAGAAATCTTTTTTTAAAACCACGCTTATAGCGCCATCTTGTGGTGAAATTTTAACGAATTAGGAAAATCTGACGAATTAGATTAGACTATGAAAATCCTTAGTTGAAGATACCCCTAATAAATACACAATGAAATACACAACTTTAATAGCATGCTGCATTTTGAGAAGTGTGAAGCTCTACCTTCAGATTGACGGTGGTTGGTTTGGACAAAATCGGATCCTCTCCTTTCTCGTATAGGTGCATTATTCTTAGTAGGACCCGATCCAGGTATTCATCAGATATTCCGTCAGGGCCTGTAAATAAAATATCTACAATAAACAACAACCAAACCTTTTTATGATCAAATCTGTACATTTGTTATAAAAGAAACGTGGTTACAAACCTGAATTAGATGTGTTTTGAGGGCTGTCTTTCCACGCAGGAACACTGAGGTACTGAAGATGAAGATTCTTAGGCAAAACTACAGCCTGGACAGTGGAGTCACTCCATCTCTCCTGACTACTCCATGATTTCTCTGTTAAAGATGAGATTTATATGTTATATAAAAATGCTTAAAATGTGTTTCATATACACCAAATTATGTCCTATTTTATTCACTAAACCAACAATCAATAAATGGACATGGTCATGGGTCATAAAGTACTCGTATTAGTGGTTTCATCAGTATATTCTGCCAGCTTAGTCCTATGGTAAAAAAGTCATCATCAGTCTTCAAATTAATCAGTTCATCATTATCAATCATGTTTATCATATGAGTGTATGCCCAGCAGGCACATCGTTAGACCTGGACTTTCGGGACTATAGCCCCGGATGTTTTGTCAGTAGCCCCGGATCAAATGAGAGCAGCTTTCTCTGCAGCCTCTCCTCGAGGAGCAGGACCGTACCGAGTCTCCCTCAGCTGTTTGTGTTTCCAAACTCTGTGTGTGTGTGAGGGAGACAGATTTTTTTTTCGCCAGTGTCGGAAGTTACCGTAATAACTGTATGTTGGCTGTAAAGAGCAGCTTCTCAGCTTTCAGAAACCATCAGAATCGTTCTAAAAGGCGCAAACCGTCGCAAAGTTCATTCATTATTCATTCATTATCTCCCGCTTTTTATCCTCTATTAGGGTCGCGGTGGGGTTCCCCATGCCCATCCAGGGGAGAACGTCTCGGGCGCTGGGCAGATAGACCCAGGACAGGGCGCCAATCCATCGCTGGGCACACATTCACTCACACAGACACACTCTATATGGGGCAATTTTGAGAATTCAATTGACTTGATCCATGTTTTTGGACTGTGGGAGGAAACCGGAGAACCCGAAGGAAACCCACGCAGACACGGGGAGAACATGGAAACTCCACCCAGATGGGGATTCGAACCGGGAATCCCTAGTGCTGAGAGGAGAACATGCTAACCACTAAACCACCGTGCCACCTGTCGCAAAGTTATTATTTCAAATCAAAATCTTGTTAAATCTGTCTCTGATTCGACTGATTCGTAAAACGGATTCATGCTTTTCTGCCGAAGCTCAGGTTCATTTATTCAAACATTTTCAGCCAAAACCATCATTTATTAAAACTGAATGTGCTCTCCACTGCTGACAGACATATTTCATTCATTCATTATATTCCGCTTTATCCTCTATTAGGGTCGCGGGGGGGTTCCCCATGCCCATCCAGGGGAGAATGTTTCGGGCGCTGGGCAGATACACCCAGGACAGGGCGCCAATCCATCGCTGGGCAGACATATTTCATATGTTATTTAATTTATAACTAATAAATGATCAAACAAAACGAATGTAACAACAGTTTGAAAAATGGAAATACTCATGAAAGGGCAATTTTTAAAGAGGACAGAGGGGGAATAAGGGATCTAAAGCCCCTGATGTTTCTAAACCCTAAAAACACCCCTGATGCCCAATGATAAGATTGGCATCCAGTCTTGGGTGTCTGCCCAGCGCATGAAATGTTCTCCCCTGGATGAGCACTGGGCACAGGAACCCCCCCCCTCCCTCACAACCCTAGAAGAGGATTAAGTGAATCAAATTGAATGGAAAGGATCACTGGCCACTTGCCACTGTTGAACTGGGCAGACAGGAGGCTTGTTGTGCACATATATGGGCTTCAGTTAATGAATAATTTATAAACGAATCCCAACACCTAATAAAGTACCCAAAAAATAGCACAACATGCTAACTTACGAGGCTTGTCTATGGGTAACACAACAGGTCTGTGCTGTAGGTGGGCAGCAGCCTGCTGATAAAGCGATGCCATGGTGCTGGAAGAGCCAAGCATTAGCCACAGCACTGGTTGCACCACAGAGGAGTCATTTAGAGTTAGATTATAACCCCTATTCCACTCTTGGTTGTTCCAAAGTCGCCTATGTAGCATCACCTAATACACATCACAACATTTAAACCTAATTAATGCAATGCAATATTAAAAAAAACTGTAAAATGATGATACAGCATATATATGAATATTCATACCTCCATTTGTCCTTCACTAAGACTTGCTACTCCATGTGCTCTCTCCCCAAGCAGGACCATTCTGCTAGATTCATCCTCAATATATGCTCCTCGTACCATCGGGTAATAATTCTAGACACCCAATCAGTAAAACATACCCATCCAGCCATGTTAAGATTTGTAAAGATACACTTGGTTCAACCGTTCTTTAAGTTCTTGTGTAGAATATCTTACTCGAGATATTGTATTGTTGATGTACTGTTTATACTCCCTCCTCATCATCAGGTAGCCATTATTATCTGTGTATATTGTCCGGTTGTTCTTCAGATTAGTGGTAATCCTCAGTACAGCTTCCTTATTCACCAGCAAAGGACCAACGGCATAGCTCTGATCCAGTCTCTGACATAATAACTCCTCTTTAAAACTGACTGGTACTCGTGTGACCACAGAGTAACTGTGATATTCATCATCCTCCTCCCTTTAAAAAAGATATTTATTATTATTATTCCCCAAATTGCGAGTGTTCATTATTTTACAAATGAGATGACGTTTATAAGTTTTAGAACCAGCTCCAATTCTGCCTTTGATTGTTGGAAACATCAAAAATAGGCCATTTAAAATAACAATTAATTGATACATTTTAAAAATTGAAATCTGCTTCCAGGGCGGCATGCTGGCTTAGTGGTTAGCATGTTCGCCTCTCAGCGCTAGGGATTCCCGGTTCGAATCCCAATCTGGGTGGAGTTTACATGTTCTCCCTGTGTCTGCGTGGGTTTCCTCCGGGTTCTCCGGTTTCCTCCCACAGTCCAAAAACATGGATCAAGTCAATTGAATTCTACAAATTACC
Source organism: Corydoras sp. C115 (assembly GCA_019802505.1). Classification (NCBI taxonomy): domain Eukaryota; kingdom Metazoa; phylum Chordata; class Actinopteri; order Siluriformes; family Callichthyidae; genus Corydoras; species Corydoras sp. C115. The sequence goes on along the minus strand of JAFMOC010000083.1, from coordinate 2,270,198 downwards.
CAAAATAGCGTGTGCTTGTGTGAGTGAGTGTGTGACCAGCGATAGATTGGCGTCCTGTCCTGGGTGTATCTGCCCAGCGCCCAAAACGTTCTCCCCTGGATGGGCATGGAGAACCCCCCCGTGACCCTAATAGAGGATAAAGTGGAAAATAATGGATGGATGGATGAAACCTGCTTTCAAATAAAGAATTCAATTTCTAATATTGTTTCACGTGACAAATTTTTTATATTATTTACTCTTTTGACTTATCTTAACCAATCAGGTTTGAATGACTTTTTTGGATTTCATACAATGAAGAATATATCCTGCTTACACCAGCTTTCAAAAAATGTCTATGATTTCAGTAAAAATATTTTTTCCCCATCCAGGGGAGAACGTTTCGGGCGCCAATCAATCACTGGACACACTCACTCACACAGACACACTCTATATGGGGTAATTTGTAGAATTCAATTGACCTTGATCCACGTTTTTTGACTGTGGGAGGAAACCGGAGAACCTGGAGGTAACCCACACGGACATGGGGAGAACATGGAAACTCCAGCTAGATTGGGATTTGAGGAATCCCTAGTGCTGAGAGGAGAACGTGCTAATTGGTTGTTTATTAAACAATAAATAAAAACCTTAAGAAAAGATTTATAAAAATTATAAAATAATAAATGACTGTAATTTGTTACCTGTAAAAATATTGACGGATCTCAGAAATAATCTTTCCTGGAATTATCTGCATCTCGACGGATTTGTATGCTGGAACAGCAAAATGACTGGCTGTGAAAATATAGTTATCTGAAATAGGTCCTGCATGAACATCTCCATTGGCCTCATATTCCCAAAAATCTTGGCGAATCTCAATTGTCCTTCCATCGACTCTGAAAATAACATTTCAAAAAACAAATTCATTTATTAAAAAAAGTAAATCATAAGTACAAATTAATGCATAATATTATACATTAATGGCATCGATGGGAGCAGGTGTTTGAAATAGAGATGAACATTGATTTTGATTTACTAAATCAAAACTGTATCTGTACGAAAAAGAAATAAGCTTTTGTTTTGTTACATATATGAATTACCAAATGCTTTTTTTTTTAAACAGCATGCTTACTGAGAGCGGTACTTAAGTAAGCCTTACTTGAATGGCCTTTAGCATTCAACATCTGATAAACGTCTAGCCAAGTTTAAACAATTAAAACTCAATGGTTATTTAAAATTAATACTTTAGTATTGTAGATCCCATAATTAAATTCATAAATACAAAAGGTTAAAAATTAAGTTTGTGATTGTGTTATAGCTAAGAGCAGAGAAGGTACGTATATATTATACACACATTTTTATAATACCAAGTGACTTTTCAATATAGTATAACTTTTGAGCGAACCTAAGTTTAATACTGTGTAGCAGATTGGTCTCTTGGTCAAACAGCAGTTTGTAGCAATCATTTAGTACTGGCAGATGCATTCTTCCTGTCTTTTTCCAATCCTTTACATGTTTCCTTTTAAACTTTACCACCCGGGCGACATGAGTTGATCCACAGCTAGAGGTCTTGTTACATTTGGACTTTGGAAATTGAATAGTGTATTTTCTGGACTGAAGTCCAGAAAGATCCACCACAATAAAAAGGTCATAGTCACCTGCTGACTCTGCAGATGGCTGGATCTGTAAGAAAATGGAAAAAAATCAATTTTGCCATAAGTAACTCTGTTCCAGAGACATAACATCAGTGCAGGACCTGATGAATATTTTGCATTTAACACATTGCACAAGAGTGGGGATGAGGGGGTCTTGTAAATCCTGTGAAGGTAATTGTATCTTATAAAGACAACGTTGTTTATTTCAACAACGAAAAATCAATTGTGCACATGAATACAAGTCTGCAAAGATTTGTACATAGATTAGTGTCTTTTGATTTCCTTACTTTATGTATTTCTTTCATTTACAAACCTAAAAAAGGTTGGCACTGTGGTTCATTGGTAAGCACTTACATCAAGACCTGTAAAGACCTCACAGCAAAAAGGTCTCTGGTCTGATTTCAAATGAAAAGCTAATGGAGAACTTTTCTGTGTGCAGTCTTAATTTCACAATCCAAATACAAAAACACTCCGATGAGTAACGGGTGACACTAAATTGCCCCATTGACTTTATTACTTGTATCTGTTCCTGCAGGGGAATAGCCATTGAAGTGAAAAAATGATCCATTTCGCCTACTGTACTTACACACAGGGAATTAGTCCTTCACATTTAACCCATCCGTGCAGTGAAACACACACACACACACACACACACACACACACACACACTGGTGAAGTGAGCACACAGGTTTTGTACCCGACACACAGGCAGCAACTGGGGTAGGTGCCTTGCCCAAGGGCAATTCTACCATATTAAATGGTGTGACTGGGAATCAAACCGGGGACCTTGAGTTTGCAAGGCTGGTTTCTTAAACACAAGCATACGATTGATGCTGTCTATACGTTAAGCTACTAATTAAAAAAACCCAAAAAGTCATAAAGACCTGAGTCTCAAATGTTGTGTATACAGTACATACAACAACTGGAATCATGATTCAGATTTATATTTCTAAATAATACAATAAATGAGTCTATGACTGATTAAAATCGGTTTAGTTACCTGAGCAGGAACTGCTCTTCTAGCATCATCGAGTACCACTGCCATTGGATATTTTACTGTAATATTGATGTATGATGTAATGTTCCAAGCTAGCGGGTTGTACACAATAATGTGCTGCTCAAGGTCTTCTGATGAATCTGAAATAAAAACAAATTATTATTATTATTATTATTATTATTATTATTATTATTATAACATGCTGGTAAGACTCATTTTAATGATCACTGTTAAAGCTATTAACAGCAAACCTTCATTCATTCATTCATTATCTCCCACTTTATCCTCTATTAGGGTCGCGGTGGGGTTCCCCATGCCCATCCAGGGGAGAACGTCTCGGGCGCTGGGCAGATAGACCCAGGACAGGGCGCCAATCCATCCCTGGGCACACACTCACTCACACAAACACACTCTATATGGGGCAATTTTTGAGAATTCACTTAACTTGATCCATGTTTTTTGGACTGTGGGAGGAAACCGGAGAACCCGGAGGAAATTCACTCAGACACGGGGAGAACATGGAAACTCCACCCAGATGGGGATTCGAACCGAGAATACCTAGCGCTGAGAGGCGAACGTGCTAACCACTAAGCCACCGTGCCGCCAACAGCAAACTTAATGAATGAAATTTATATTTATGGTGGCTTAGTGGTTAGCACGTTCTCCTCTCAGCACTAGGGATTCCCGGTTCGAATCGCCATCTGGGTGGAGTTTCCATGTTCTCCCCGTGTCTGCGTGGGTTTCCTCCGGGTTCTCCGGTTTCCTCCCACAGTCCAAAAACATGGATCAAGTCAATTAGTTCTCCAAATTGCCCCATATAGAGTGTCTCTGTGTGTGAGTGTGTGCCCAGTGGTAGTTTGTCGCCCTGTCCTGGGTGTATCTGCCGAGCGCCCAAAACGTTCTCCCCTGAATGGGCATGGGGAACCTCCCCCTGCGACCCTAATAGAGGATAAAGCGGGAGATAATGAATGAATGAATGAATTTATATTGATTACTTTTAAGCTTAAGCTACATGCAATATACACCTCACCTGGTCTATCTGAATTGTTGTTACTGAGCTCAACATTAATGTCAGGGTTTTGAGGAAGAAGAATCATGGCTGCCATGAGCTCCTCTACTCCCATCATGCTTCTTCTCAAATGATCCATGTACATATCTGCCACTTTTGGAGATTCTGTACCTGTGATTCCATCATGGTGTTGAACCTGGTTTAACACAATAAATTTAAAATTCCCATTAAGATTTAATTACATTCACATTGTAGTGCTGTTTTGACGATCAGTCACCTCGGAGACAGCCCATCTGAGGGCTTTGAGCTTCTCCATTGCCCATTCCTTCTGTACGGGTCCATCTGGATACCTTACATAATACCGAACAAAGAAAGATTCTGCGGCATAGAGAAGAGAACTGGCTTTCCTTGCAACCCCCTTAAGAATATTTCTGGAGGCATAAAACCCTGACCAGGCCTGGAATGATTCTGAAAGCAGAGACAAAAAAAAAAACATAAAAGCTCTTCATTTATAATCAAAACTATTTGTTTACCTGAATTCATTCAATCATTATCTTCCGCTTTATCCTCTAGTAGGGTCTTGGTGGGGTTCCCCATGCCCATCCAGGGGAGAACGTTTCGGGCGCTGGGCAGATAGACCCAGGACAGGGCGCCAATCTATCGCTGGGCACACACTCACTCACACAAACACACTCTATATGGGGCAATTTGGAGAATTCAATTGACTTGATTCATGTTTTTGGACTGTGGGAGGAAACCGGAGAACCCGGAGGAAACCCACGCGGACACGGGGAGAACATGGAAACTCCACCCAGATGGGGATTCGAACCGGGAATCCCTAGCGCTGAGAGGCGAACGTGCTAACCACTAAGCCAACGTGCCGCCTTACCTGAATATTAATATATAAATGACCTGAATATTACATGTAAAGCAGGACATGTGTACATTAGATTTTAGTTAGTTTTAAGTGGTAACCATTTTATTAGTTAGTAGGATTGCTGAAAAATGTAGGTTAGCATTGGTGCTATGTAACCGGTTCAGAATTTATTAACATTATTATCAAGAAAATGTGCTTCAAATTTCTATACAAATATCTAAATCTGTGCCCAGCGATGATTTGGCGCCCTGTCCTGGGGATTCCCGGTTCGAATCCCCATCTGGGTGGAGTTTCCATGTTCTCCCCGTGTCTGCGTGGGTTTCCTCCGGGTTCTCCGGTTTCCTCCCACAGTCCAAAAACATGGATCAAGTCAATTAGTTCTCCAAATTGCCCCATATAGAGTGTGTCTGTGTGTGAGTGTGTGCCCAGTGGTAGTTTGGCGCCCTGTCCTGGGTCTATCTGCCCAGCGCCCGAGACGTTCTCCCCTGGATGGGCATGGGGAACCCCACCGCGACCCTAATAGAGGATAAAGCGGGAGATAATGAACGAATGAATGAATGAATATCTAAATCTGTAGGTAATTCTTTAGTAACATACCTGTGGAATAAGGCAGAAAATCTTGGCTTCCTCTCACCTCCCAAGAAAAATTGGATTGGTGCAAAGCTTGAAAGTAGTCTTTGAGAGTAGCATATTGAACAGTCACTCCAAACCTATTACTGTGTTGATTAATATAACTCATCAGCATGTCCATATTTGTAAACTGCACTGACGCATTGTAGAACTGCTTGTCACAACCCTGGATTAAAAGGAGGCATCACATACCTAGATGTCTGTCTAAGAAATTACATTTCATAATCCATGTAATCTCATAAATCTGACTATATCTGCACCAACATGATAATAAGCTTACCCAAGGCCAGAGAACATGGTTGGTCCTGTACCACTGGGCTCTTTGTTTGATGTTGCTCACCATGGTCTGAGCATAGGGTTCCAGTGTTTCCTTTGTAACTGGCAGACTCATGTTGGGGTATACGCCATCTTTAGGGGGGTCCGGAAACATTGCAACTCCATTCCAATAAAACCCTGACCTGATCAAAACCATGGCATGTAAGCTTTTGAGTGTAAAATCATTAAACAAAAGAAGTACTGCTTAAAAATAAATAGCACAGTTTAAATGAAGCTGATAATAGAACTGAGATTGTAGAGGAGAATACCTGTTTGAAAATGGAAGATATGATGGTGTGCAGTAACTGTACTGGTCCATGGTGTGCGTAAATATCTCCTGGCTCCTTCCCAGAGAGGGTGATCCTCTCCAAACAAATTGTAATTTCTGTAAAAGTGCAGTCATTATACCACAAGAGACCACCATATACGTAATCAAAAAAATAATCCTATCTGAAATGTCTACGGCGGCACGGTGGCTTAGTGGTTAGCACGTTCGCCTCTCAGCACTAGGGATTCCCAGTTCGAATCCTCATCTGGGTGGAGTTTCCATGTTCTCCCCGTGTCTGCGTGGGTTTCCTCCGGGTTCTCTGGTTTCCTTCCACAGCCCAAAAACATGGATCAGGTCAATTGAATTCTCAAAAAAATTGCCCCATATAGAGTGTGTGTGTGTGTGAGTGAGTGTGTGCCCAGCGATGGATTGGCGCCCTGTCCTGGGTGTATCTGCCCAGCGCCCGAGACGTTCTCCCCTGGATGGGCATGGGGAACCCCACCGCGACCCTAATAGAGGATAAAGCGGGAGATAATGAATGAATTAATGAAATGTCTACATATGTGATATTTAGTAGCATCAGAACAACCTTGCTTTTCTGCATGTCATCTTTGAGGTCGTAGTCGATGCGAGAGATGACATGTGCATCAAATCCAGAAAGGGCAAAAAGCACAGGTGTGGTCGCGGAAGCTCCGAATGGGTCAACGTGCCAGGAGAATCGGGGTCTGACCCCAAACGTTTCATACAAAAACCCGTGTCCCTCTATTGTATAGTAAAAAAAAGCATTAAAGGTGAAGTGGTATAAGTGAAAAAAAGAAGTGTGGTTTTTTCAGCTATACATAAACATTTTAAATACAAAAAGACAAAAAACAAAACAAAGTGCAAACCTGTCAACTGAAGGATGGCATCATTAATATCTGTCACTGCTTCATCATGCATGACCTGCCCTCCAATAATAAACTCCAGACGCCCCTCTTGCACCAGCTGTCTTACCTAAGAGAATAAGTTCTGTTTATACCATACAGTATTCTTACAAATCACAGAAAGAACCTACGTTACGATGAAGTGAAAAATAAAAGGAAGAAAAATTAAACCGGCGGCACGGTGGCTTAGTGGTTAGCACGTTCGCCTCTCAGCACTAGGGATTCCGGTTCGAATCCCCATCTGGGTGGAGTTTCCATGTTCTCCCCGTGCCCGCGTGGGTTTCTTCCAGGTTCTCCGGTTTCCTCCCACAGTCCAAAAACATGGATCAAGTCAATTGAGTTCTCCAAATTGCCCCATGTGGAGTGTGTATGTGTTCGTGTCTGTGTGAGTGTGTGCCCTGTCCTGGGTGTATCTGCCCATCGCCCGAAACGTTCTCCCCTGGATGGGCATGGGGAACCCCCCCGCGACCCTAATATATATAGGACAAAGCGTGAGATAATGAATGAATGAATGAAAAATGAAACCAAGTTGAAATCCCTATCTGGGTTTCCATGTCCTCTGTGTGTCTGTGTGGGTTTTCTCTGGGTTCTCCAGTTTCCTCTCATTGACCAAAAAAAATGGATTTAAGGTAAAACTGGCTGCTCCAAATTGCCCCTTCATAGTGTATAAATGTGTGTGTGTGCCCATTGATGGATTGGCACCCTGTCCTGGGTGTATTTGTAGTTGACAAAGTTATTTCTCATTCAGTGTTTAGGGTGGTTTGGCGTCCTGTCCTGCGTGTATCTGCCCAGCGCCCGAAGCGTTCTCCTCTGGATGGGCATGAGGAACCCCCCCCGCAACCCTAATATAGGATAAAGCGGGAGATAATGAATGAATGAATGAATGAAAATGTTTAGGGTGGTAGACAAATGCTGTGGAATTATGGTTAATCAGGACCTGTGTTATAAAGAGTATCTTTAAGAGACTTGATTTTGTAAGATCTTTAAAAAAAAATATTATTATTATCATAATTTTCAGTGTTCAAAATAAATTACTGCAATTTCTTTACTTTTGAAAGCTTTTGAATCTACATCATATAGTCTGTAAAATATTTGTTGTCATTGTACATGTCACCTTTGTTGCTCTTAGTGCCTTTTAATTTAAGTGGAAGATAATAAGATGAGATGATTAATTTGAAATTCATTTGTAGGTATGGAGGTTGAGCATTTTTTCACCACACATTAAGTCAATACATGGTAACTATTATAAAGTCAGCTTCCCATACCTAACAGAAAAGGAGGTCTAGTGAGAGATTTTAAATTTCAGGTCTTCAGATTACGTCACAAACCTTATTTCACCCTGAACCATCTCATTGTGGAACACCTACCTGTTCTTTGTGCCACTGGGAAGCTGCTGTATCCCACCAAAGTCGGAAGAACTCCTGCTCTACAGCGATGAATTTACGATCTTTTATTCGTGCCAGCTCCTCCACCACAGTGGTATACACACTGCCGGCGTAAGCGTGCATGCTCTCCTGCGAAAAATCCACGATCATAGTTATGCCTGCAGCAGTGCTATAATTTGTCTAGAAGTTCAAATTAAATCTGTTTGTGTGGAGTGTGCAGCAATAAATGTTTTAAATATAAATGCATAACTTGGCGGCATGGTGGCTTAGTGGTTTGCACGTTCTCCTCTCAGCACTAGGGATTCCCGGTTCGAATCCCCATCTGGGTGGAGTTTCCATGTTCTCCCGGTGTCCGCGTGGGTTTCCTCCGGGTTCTCCGGTTTCCTCCCACAGTCCAAAAACATGGATCAAGTGAATTGAGTTCTCCAAATTGCCCCATATAGAGTGTGTATGTGTGCATGTCTGTGTGAGTGAGTGTGTGCCCAGCGATAGATTGGCACCCTGTCCTGGGTCTATCTGCCCAGCGCCCGAAACGTTCTCCCCTGGATGGGCATGGGGAACCCCCATGTACAGGATACCCTAATACAGGATAAAGCGGAAGATAATGAATGAATGAATGAATGAATGAATAAACGCATAACTGAGGTATCTGAGGTAACCTAGAGGGGAGGAGTGGGATTACAAATTGTTATTTAAATAACAGTATTTGTCTTATGACAGAAGAAAAGTCAGATCATCCAAACAGTTAAAGCACATTAATAATTGAGTTTAATTAATGATTACTGAACACTGTATTCCTCACAAATTTAAACATTTTTACACAATACAATTTGTTATCGGCTGGCACGGTGGCTTAGTGGTCAGCATGTCTGCCTCTCAGCACTACGGATTCCGGTTCAAATCCCAATCTGGGTGGACTTTCCATGTTCACCCCGTGTCCACGTGGGTTTCCTCTGGGTTCTCTGGTTTCCTCCCACAGTCAAAAAACATGGATCAAGGTCAATTGAGTTCTCCAAAATGCCCCATATAGAGTCTGTGTGAGTGAGTGTGTGCCCAGTGATAGATTAGCGCCCTGTCCTGGGTGTATCTGCCCAGCGCCTGAAACGTTCTCCCCTGGATTGGCATGGGGAACCCCCCCTCCCCCCGTGACCCTATTAGAGGATAAAGTGGAAGATAATGGATGGATGGACAATATGTAATCTAGGAAATTATATATATATATATATATATATATATATATATATATATATATATATATATATATATACACACACACACATTATCTTCCGCTTTATCCTATGTTAGGGTCGCGGGGGGGGGGGGGGGGGGGGGGTTCCCCATGCCCATCCAGGGGAGAACGTCTCGGGCGCTGGGCAGATACACCCAGGACAGGGCGCCAATCTAAATCTATCACTGGGCACACTCACTCACACAGACACACTCTATATGGGGCAATTTGGAGAAATCAATTGACTTGATCCATGTTTTTGGACTGTGGGGGGAAACCGGAGAACCCGGAGGAAACCCACGCAGACACAGGGAGAACATGGAAACTCCACCCAGATGGGGATTCGAACCGGGAATCCCTAGTGCTGAGAGGAGAACGTGCTAACCACTAAGCCACCGTATGTAAATAATAATAAAAGTAAATGAGAATGTGATTTTGGGGACTACATTAATAACAGCGCCCTCTAGAGTCACAGACTCCACTGGTCAGAATTCAGTGCAACACCTGGGTTTGGAGAAGCGAAACGGGTGGCATTTTTAATCGTTATTGTTAGATTGAGTGTTGGTGTTGTATAACAGGCATGGGGCGGCAAGTGGCTTAGTGGTTAGCACGTTCTCCTCTCAGCACTAGGGATGCCCGGTTCGAATCCCCATCTGGGTGGAGTTTCCATGTTCTCCCCGTGTCCGTGTGGGTTTCCTCCGGGTTCCTCCCACAGTCCAAAAACATGAATCAAGTCAATTGAATTCTCCAAATTGCCCCATATAGAGTGTGTCTATGTGAGTGAGTGTGTGCCCAGCGATAGATTGGCACCCTGTCCTGGGTGTGTCTGCCCAGCGCCACAAACGTTCTCCCCTGGATGGGCATGGGGAACCCCACCGCGACCCTGATAGAGGATAAAGCGGAAGATAATGAATGAATGACAATTTAACAATAAACTTCTCACTCACCTGTACGGTGTAAACCCACCCGACATCCATGTGGCTGTGAGGAATGACGAACGTCTGAATTGGCACCGTGGCATGATTTAGAAAAACAGAACAACACAAAACCCCGAGAAGTAAAAGCGAATAAAGCATCTTCAGTTCTGTAAACAACTACAATACAATCAGCCACGGTCCCATGACAGCGGCGTGTGAGTGGCTTCCGCGCATGCGCCGTATGACGCGTCTCAAACCTGTTCACATTGCTGTCCCATGATTTAAAGCTGCACAGACACAAACACACACACACACAAAAGTGTTCTGCTTTACTGATTAATTAGTAAAGCAAAACACTTTTGTGTGTGTGTGTGTCTGTGTGTGTGTATGTGTGTCAGTATATATATATATAAATTCATTCATTATCTTCCGCTTTATCCTCTAGTGGGGTCGTGGGGGGTTCCCCATTCCCATCATCGCTGGACACACTCACACACTCTATATGGGGCAATTTGGAGAACTCAGTTGACTTGATCCATGTTTTTGGACTGTGGGAGGAAACCGGAGAACCCGGAGGAAACCCACGCGGACACGGGGAGAACATGGAAATTCCAACCAGATGGGGATTCGAACCGGGAATCCCTAGCGCTGAGAGGAGAACATGCTAACCACTAAGCCACCGTGCCGCCCCATATATATATATATTCATTCATTATCTCCCGCTTCATCCTCTATTGGGGTCACGGTGGGGTTCCACATGCCCATCCAGGGGAGAACGTTTCGGGCGCTGGGCAGATACACCCAGGACAGGACACCAATCCATAAGGATTCCCGGTTCGAATCCCCATCTGGGTGGAGTTTCCATGTTCTCCCCGTGTCCGCGTTGGTTTCCGCCGGGTTCTATGGTTTCCTCCCACAGTCCAAAAACATGGATCAAGTCAATTGAGTTCTCAAAAATTGCCCCATATAGAGTGTGTCTGTGTGAGTGAGTGTGTGCCCAGCGATGGATTGGCGCCCTGTCCTGGGTGTATCTGCCCAGCGCCCGAGATGTTCTCCCCTGGATGGGCATGGGGAACCCCACCGCGTTGGGCAGATACACCCAGGACAGGGCGCCAACCCATCGCTGGGCAACCCTACAAACATTCATTCATTATCTTACCGCTTTATCCTCTATTAGGGTCGGTTTCCCCATGCCCATCCAGGGGAGAACGTTTCGGGCGCTGGGCAGATACAGACAGGACGCCAATCTATCGCTGGGCACACACTCACTCACACAGACACGCTCTATATGGGGCAATTTGGAGAACTCAACTGACTCGATCCATGTTTTTGGACTGTGGGAGGAAACCGGAGAACCCGGAGGAACCCCGGACACGGGGAGAACATGGAAACTCCACCCAGATGAGGATTCGAACCGGGAATCCCTAGTGCTGAGAGGAGAACGTGCTGACCACTAAGCCACCGTGCCGCCACCCTACAAACAACGCATCATTTATTAGAACGTTTATAAACGGAAGTTATTAGTTTGATGACGTTACACCTCCGAACCAGTAGGCGGAGTCACGATCGGTCTTTTTGTTGCGGCGTTGCTGTTAGTTAAAGATGGCTGAGGTTGACAACGATAGTGAGCAGAAAGCAGGAGATAAAGATGATTTACTGGTTTTAAAGGTACTAACTGCACTCCATGTTAAATACATTATATGTATATGTCATAACGTTTAATCTTTGTTTGTTGGAAAGCGATAGGTTAGTTGTGATTTGCCGCCTGTCATTATAACAGCGAATAAAGGAGGAGGACGAAGCGACAGCACCTTTGTTAACAATCTGCTCTCATCAATGTTAACGATGATCTTAATGTTTATTCCTCCTGAAAGTTCACCTTGTCATAATTTAATATGCTGCTTGTAAACATACTGATGCATTTATGTTTCCAGCCCTACAAATACACATCTGTAATATAATTCGGTTTATACAGTGGATCAACCTGATAGAGATGTCAGTGAGTTAGACAAGCACATTTATTTACTCAGTACATTTTGCATTAGCTTCTTTTTCTTTAAAGTTTTTTTTTATTACTACTGGCTGTTTTATCACGGTGGCTTAGTGGTTAGCACGTTCTCCTCTCAGCACTAGGGATTCCCGGTTCGAATCCCCATCTGGGTGGAGTTTCCATGTTCTCCCCGTGTCCGTGTGGGTTTTCTCCGGGTTCTCCGGTTTCCTCCCACAGTCCAAAAACATGGATCAAGTTAATTGAGTTCTCTAAATTGCCCCATATAGAGTGTGTCTGTGTGAGTGAGTGTGTGCCCAGCGATGGATTGGCGCCCTGTCCTGGGTGTATCTGCCCAGCGCCTGAGACGTTCTCCCCTGGATGGGCATGGGGAACCCCACCGCAACCCTAATAGAGGATAAAGCGGGAGATAATGAATGAATGTTTTATCCGTGGCGGCACGGTGGCTTAGTGGTTAGCACGTTCGCCTCTCAGCACTAGGGATTCCCGGTTCGAATCCCCATCTGGGTGGAGTTTCCATGTTCTCCCCGTGTCTGCGTGGGTTTCCTCCGGGTTCTCCGGTTTCCTCCCACAGTCCAAAAAACATGGATCGAGTCAATTGAATTCTCTAAATTGCCCCATATAGAGTGTGTGTGTGAGTGAGTGTGTACCCAGCGATGGATTGGCGCCCTGTCCTGGGTCTATCTGCCCAGCGCCCGAAACGTTCTCCCCTGGATGGGCATGGGGAACCCCACTGCGACCCTAATAGAGGATAAAGCGGGAGATAATGAATGAATGAATTAATAAACTAATTGAACTTGAACATCATGGCCAGTCCAACTGTCTGTGGATTTGTACTTTGTATATAATGTGTGGGTTGTCAAAACCAAATATATTAACAAAACAAAACTACACTGGAACAAACAATTAAAATATATGAGCATGCCTTCCTTTTGAATACAACTGTATTTGATTAAGAAACTGATTATTAAAATGTCTAGCTGAATTTGTAAGTATTTATATTATATTTTAAGGAACTTTTGTAATGTGATTTTTAATAATAATTTTACTAATTATAGTCAGTGGTTTTTTTTTAAATACCCTGGCATAATATATAGTGGTGTGGGAACCAGATCAGAATTTGAACCTGTTCATACTTTTGCCGATTTGAGATAAAATGATCTTTAAAATGCACAACGATAAAACCTTCTTCTAAAATAAAAGGGGAAAAAAAAGATTTGTGTTGCTTATTGTACAATCACTATTAGAATCACTAATATCAGGGGAAGCACATTTAATTTAAATATATACACTAAACAATCTTCTCCAAACTTCTTTTAAGAGACCACAGCATTGGGTTGTTCTAAGTAGTTGCCTAGCACCCGAAAACTTTCAAACAGAACTACTTGTAGGATTCTTAGAAAGGCAAATTAGTACTCTTGTTTGACTGCCAAAGATCTACAGAATGAATGCACCGACTCTACAGTATTTTAGTGTTCTTTAGAAGTCATTAGAAATGAACATTGTCTGTGTTCTAACAATAGAATTTTGCAAAGTAACATCTTAATAATAACTGTTTTTTAAAAACAAGCCCCAAGGAATTCTGAATTATTATTTTTCAAAAATTAAGCTTTCAGAATCTCAATCTGAGCATTGTATTTTGTTCCACAGGAACTGGTGGATGCCCTGTATCATTTTCGAGACCATTACTTTGAGACGCACAGTGTGGAGGATGCTGGAAGGAAGCAGAATGATGTTACCCAAGAGATGAATAAGACACTAAAGAGACTGGAAGAAAAAGAAGGTCCGTTTGTCTACATTTTTCGCCATCTGTCATGTTTATTATTTTAATTATAATATCACCTTATAATAATAATATAATTCTATTTGACTAAATTTCATACTTGAGTATTGAGTAATACAAATACCAGTATTGTTAAATTATTTAAATAAATACTTGATATTTGTAGTTAGCTAACCAACATTGAGTGTCCACTAGGGGTGTATTCAACTAAAGATTTTCATAGTCGAATCTGATTCATCAGATTTTCCCTATAGTAGACTGATAGTCGAATCAGTTAAAATTTCACTACAAGATGGCGCTATAAGCATAGTTTTTAAAAAAAGATTTTTTTTTTTTTTTTTACTTGTTTTTCTAACAAAAGAAAAACTTTTTTTTGTTGTTTTTCTTTTTTCTTTTTTTTCTAGAAATTATGATGATTTTATTTGACAAAAGGCTATATATATATAACGAAAACAAAGACATTTCATGTAAAAACTAATGCTTAGCAGCAGCTATAGACACCCCCATGTGGTCAAAATGGTACATTCGACTATAAGGTTCATAGTCGACTACGGTTCTCCGAATCGAATCGTCGAATCAGCGAATATTGTAGCTCACCCCTAGTGTCCACAGTCTATAATATAAAAAACACACGTCAATCAGCCATAAAACCTTAAAATAGCTATTTAAATTTGTATTTATTAGCTCCCACACTACAGGTATATTTTGCAGTCCCATGATTACAGATCTATTAGAATTTTTTTTTTGTAAATGAATAAATAATTTAAAAATCTTATAAGACAAACACCAGGGGCAATTTATAAAGAGCAGTCATTTAAAATGCATTAATTCATAAATGATCTGAGAAACACATTAATAAATTGCAGTCCACTGACAGCTCCTATATTAATTATGAGTATCAATAAAACACAGCCTTCAAATGCTGGGGATGTGTATTTTAAAAGGGTATGTTTTTTAAACAATGGTTGGTGATTTAAATGTACACGTTCTACCTGGCAGCTCTTTATAAGCACAAAGCCGAGTACCTACTCCTGCGTGGCCGATGCATGAACATAGCTCCGGACTTCAGCCAAGCAGCGGAGGAGAGCCTCTCACGGGCAGTTAAGTTGGATCCAGGGCTGGTAGAAGCATGGAATACTCTGGGTGAGCAGTACTGGAAAAAAGGGGACCTGATTGCTGCGAAGACTTGTTTTACAGGGGCTCTGCAACAGGTACATATGAAGACTTGTGCATGGGTAATGGGATGGAGGAGCAACATTAGGCTTGAAAGCTACATTTTTTGTAAATTAAAACATTTTGAATGTCATGTTAATGTGTTAAAGTACTTACATTTTGTGTGTCATATCTTTAGAGCAAAAATAAAGTATCTTTGAGAAGCCTCTCCATGGTCCTGAGACAGTTGCCACCGGAAGGAGAAGAGCAAGAGCATGGCAAATGTATTTTGGAGAGTGTGGATTTGGCTAGACAGGCTGTGCAGCTGGATGTCACAGATGGGACCTCCTGGTGTAAGTTTATTTCCACCAGATGAACAAGTTATATGATGCTTTGATGTCACCATCATCATGTTCGTTTGTTCAAGTTCATAACCCTACAATTAAAAAAGGCTAATGGGTCAATGTTGCATCTGAACAAAGAAGAAGATTTTTGGCCATAATGTATTGTGCCCTGTTTGGAGAAAACCTAACACAGCTTATTAACACAACATACCATACCAACCTTCAAGCACAGTGGTGGAAGACTGATCATTTTCGCTTGTTTTGCAGCCACAAGACATGCCAAATTGCATAAATTAAAAAACCTTGTTCGGGAGGAATCTGGAGTCAAATGTTCAAAACTCCGCAGCCCGACTTGTGTTTAACCAGCCCAAGCGAACTCATGTCACTCCATTAGGGGTGAGCTGCAATATTCGCTGATTCGACGATTCGATTCGGAGAACCGTAGTCGACTATGAACCTCATAGTCAAATGTACCATTTTGACCACATGGGGGTGCCCATGCCTGCTGCTAAGCATTAATTTTTACATGAAATGTCTTTGTTTTCGTTATATATATGTAGCCATTTGTCAAATAAAATCATCCTAATTTTTAGTTTAGGGTTTTTTTTAGGTTTTTCCTTTGAAGTTGAAAAAAGTCCAGAACGGTAATCCCATTTACGGTGCTCTAGAAATCTTTTTTAAAAACCACGCTTATAGCGCCATCTTGTGGTGAAATTTTAACTGATTCGACTATCAGTCAACTATAGGGAAAATCTGACGAATCAGATTCGACTATGAAAATCCTTTGTTGAATACACCCCTACACTCCATTACTCATTTCCCTCCATTGGCTCCCTGTAGCTGCTCGCATTCAGTACAAGTCACTGACTCTGGCATACAGAACCATTTCTGGATCTTCCCCTTCCTACCTTCACTCTATCTTTTCAAAATACACTCCGACTCGTTCACTTCGCTCCAGTGATGATTGCCGCCTGGCGGTTCCACCTCACCGAGGAGCTGATTCTCACTCTGTGGCGTTCACCACTGCAAAATGGTGGAACGACCTTCCCAACTCTGTCCGTAAGGCAGAATCACTAAACAGTTTTAAGAAACTACTTAAGACGCATCTCTTTAACAAATACCTGTTGTAGAAAAAAAGGGGGGGGGGGGGAGGGGCCACAGCATCGAATCAGGTTTGATGAATTTACAGTATAGTTGGTTTTCTCCATGGCTTCTGACTTGTGGTGTTCTCATTTGTAAGTCGCTTTGGATAAAAGCGTCTGCTAAATGACTAAATGTAATGTAAATGTACTTGTAAGTCACTTTTGAATATTTGAATTTGCTATTTCTTGTGGGATCTTTTTTGTAAGACACTTTGTAAAATGTTGTATAATTTTGTTGTATACAACAATTTTGTTTTATAGTTTTATCAAATGTTAGAAAACAATATTATAACTCAGAATGTATCATTTAATTGACATTTTGACATAGTACCCCATAATTGCATTAAAGAAAAACAGAAAAACCAAGTAACCATTTAAATTATTAATTTAAACTTATTCTTGGGCAGATATTTTGGGGAATGCATACATCTCACTGTTCTTCTGCAGTGGCCAGAATCCACAGATGTCTCAGCAGGCTCTCAGTGCCTATTCCCAAGCTGTAAGTATGCAAAACATTCATTCATTCATTATCTCCTGCTTTATCCTCTATTAGGGTCGCGGTGGGGTTCCCCATGCCCACCCAGGGGAGAACGTTTCGGGCGCTGGGCAGATAGACACAGGACAGGGCGCCAATCCATCACTGGGTAAACACTCACTCACACAGACACACTCTATATGGGGCAATTTTGGAGAATCTAATTGACTTGATCCATGTTTTTGGACTGTGGGAGGAAACCGGAGAACCCGGAGGAAACCCACGCGGACACAGGGAGAACATGGAAACTCCACCCAGATGGGGATTCGAACCGGGAATCCCTAGCGCTGAGAGGCGAACGTGCTAACCACTAAGCCACCCGTATTGCCCGTATGCAAACCAAATGATTTTAATTCAGGTTTCTTTACATATTTAATTACTAAATGCCTTTACTAATTGTAGATTCAATGTTTTTCAGGAGAAAATTGATAAAGCCTCAGCTTTAAATGCAGATCTGCACTTCAATAGGGCAACGGTACATTTTGTTTTTTTAATTATTTAATGCAAATTAATCAAACTTCACTCCCAGTGCAGATTTTGTCATTATTTATTATCAGTATGTGCAGTCATTATATTTATATTGAATAAGAAAATTGTGACTATAAAAAGTTTTCAATTGAGTTTTTGTATTTCTTGTTCATATTAGCTGTTCCAATATGAAGAAATGTTCAGTTCAGCTTTGGCCGGTTACAGCCGAGCAGCTGCACTCGATCCAGGCTGGAACGAAGCTACAGAGCGGGAAAAGCATTTGCTAAACTATCTGGACCAGTTGACTAATTTAATGGCAAATAAGGTGAGTTATATCGTTCTCACATTTAAGGTAGATGATAAATCTGCCCCAACATAAAAATATGCTGTGTGTTAAAACATCACCTAAAGCATAAGTACTCATCCAGTCAACAATTGTAAACATTCATTTATTCATTATCTCCCACTTTATCCTCTATTAGGGTCGCGGTGGGGTTCCCCATGCCCATCCAGGGGAGAACGTCTCGGGCGCTGGGCAGATAGACCCAGGACAGGGCGCCAATCCATCACTGGGCACACACTCACTCACTCACACACACACTATATGGGGCAATTTTGAGAATTCAATTGACTTGATCCATGTTTTTGGACTGTGGGAGGAAACCGGAGAACCCGGAGGAAACCCACGCTGACACGGGGAGAACATGGAAACTCCACCCAGATGGGGATTCGAAGCCACCGTGCCGCCCCATTAGATACAATACAAATGAAATTCTTTTAAATTGCAATTTAGTAATTTAACCTGTGAAGTCTGTAATTTATTCATATGTTTCATTACAAAAGAGATGCTTAACTCTGCTCTTAAATGTCTTAATTTACCGCCCAATTGTATACAAAAATTGTAAAATGATCAATCATTACATTTTGGTAGAGTTAAATGGCTAAATTAATAGTGGCAATTTTACATAATTTTTAGTCAGACTATCGATATTTTAAATCATGTAATTTAAAAGGGACCCAGCACTGAGTGCATATAAACTGATTATATGGTACCATTAGATTCATTCATTATCTCCCGCTTTATCCTCTATTAGGGTCGCGGTGGGGTTCCCCATGCCCATCCAGGGGAGAACATCTCGGGCGCTGGGCAGATAGACCCAGGACAGGGCGCCAATCCATCGCTGGGCACACACTCACTCACACAAACACACTCTATATGGGGCAATTTTGAGAATTCAATTGACTTGATCCATGTTTTTGGACTGTGGGAGGAAACCGGAGAACCCGGAGGAAACCCACGCAGACACGGGGAGAACATGGAAACTCCACCCAGATGGGGATTCGAACCAGAAATCCCTAGCGAACGTGCTAACCACTAACCCACCGTGCCGCCTCATTAGATACAATACAAATGAAATTCTTTTAAATTGCAATTTAGTAATTTAACCTGTGAAGTATGTAATTTATTCATATGTTTAATTACAAAAGAGATGCTTAACTCTGCTCTTAAATGTCTGGAGTCCATAAAAGTCTGGGAAATTATTTCTAGTGCCTTTTAATAATTATTGTGCTTAGTGATCAAGGTTATGTATGATTGTTTTTTTACTTAAACAGTTAGTAAAATGTTACATAAACATAAAAAAAGTTTCTACACCCAGAAAAATACTAGTCACTGTCTTTCACAATGGTGTTGGTCATTTTGCAAGCAGCTGAATCGCAGTGGTGGTGTATCGCAGTGGATACTAAAACAACCAGCTGTACAGATTATATTGTCATCTCTTCGGAGTTGGAATTGAATAAGCTTTCATGGGTTTCTGTGGCCCACAAATATTGCTTAAAAGTCACCTGTACTGGTTTTATTTCTTCTCTCACTGTTTTAGGGAAAAGTAAAAGCGCGACGCTTGCGCAACATGCTCTCTTCATTGAGTGTATCTGCTTTGGGTCCATGCACCTCTCCTCAGTTCCGCTCGCCCACCGGCCGCATCGGAAGCTTGAAAGCTTGCAGTTTCTCCGCTCTAACGCATGGTCTCAACAGTGAGGTTGCCGCTATGGGAAAAGTTGTCTTCAGTTTAGCTCCAGAGAGCCGCATGGCTTTGTGAGTGAACAATTACATGTCGTAACTTTCTGTTTCCTGCTTGCATTTCTCTGCAATGTGTACTAAATTCTTTCCTCTACTCTCAGCACTTTTGGGATGGTGGACAGCGAGGAGATGTGTTGTGTGGTCATGGTTTATAACATGGCTGATGGATGGGGTGTGTTAATTGGAGATACAGTGGTCATTCCTGAACCTCTTGTAAAACGGCATAGCATAACTCACAAAGATAAGGTACGTGCACGTTTTCATTCAGTTAAAATACAAAATGTTGCGGTAGAGTAGTTTCCCTGAACATTAAGGCACTAAAAACAAATGTCTATATGAATTGATTTGTAAATAACTCAAAATCGATCAATATGTAGAACTAATGCAAAGTAAATTAGTTGTTAAACTCACATCTTACATATCCATCCATCCATTATCTTCCGCTTTATCCTATATTAGGGTCACGGGGGGTTCCCCATGCCCATCCAGGGGAGAACGTTTCGGGCGCTGGGCAGATACACCCAGGACAGGGTGCCAATCTATCGTTGGGCACACACTCACTCACAAACACACTCTATATGGGGCAATTTGGAGAACTCAATTGACTTGATCCATGTTTTTGGACTGTGGGAGGAAACTGGAGAACCCAGAGGAAGCCCACGCTGACACGGGGAGAACATGGAAACTCCACCCAGATTGGGATTCGAACCGGGAATCCCTAGTGCTGAGAGGAGAACATGCTAACCACTAAACCACCCACATCTTACATATATTTTTGTTATATAGATTCAGTATAAAGAACCTGGAGTATTGTTTCTAAAATTTAGCTATTATTTTAAACATATTTTTAAAAATATTTTAAACATTTAATTTGTGCATTATGTTTATAATTTGTTAATGTCTGAACCTGTCCCGTCTCTTTTCAGTCCTATGACTTCCGTAGTATACGTGTGGACTCTCCTCTGCTCCTCATTGTCAATGGAAAGAAACAAGCGATGCAAAGCCAAACAGCAACTTCCGTCAGTTACAAGCCTCATACTGAATGACTGAATGAGAACTGTGGGGACTGAACAGGGACTGTGAAGAAGACTCACAAAATGGCCTTGTTCTTTAGTTTGCTGTAAATAATATGTATTGTTATTTTTTCTTTTGAGATTGTACATATTTATTTTGTATTTTTTTTTTATTAAGCTATGGTTGGATTGCCATTTTTGTGAAATCTTCTCTCGGTGCCCGTTTCAGATTTGTGAGAATAAAACTTCAATGGTGCTTTAGTTCATCATGTAGCCGGTGTTTCTGAATAAGCTGTGATATGCACTCTAAACTCCAAAAAAGGACCTTCCGTTATTGACCTTAAAGATTCATTCATGAAAGATTTGACTCTGCTATTAAGAAATCTAACATTAAATCCATCTTAATATTTGACAGAAAATATGAATTTGCTTTTTGAAACTCTTTTCACATTTGTTTGCTTCTGGAATACTTTCACTTGACTCAAGAAAAACTAACTTTGTTATGCAACAGTAATATGTTGGGTGCCATATTACTGATTCTAATATCTGTAATGAATTAACATTATGCATCATCTGTGATTAGATTAAAATGCTTAATACTGGAAAGTTATTGTAATAATTTAGTTTTTTTTTTTTTTTTTTTTTTTTTACAAAATCACACAAAATTTGCCTGTGGTTAAAAAAATGGTTTAAATTATATGTTCAGTTTAACAATCATGATTTGCAGGTGCATATGAATAATTAAGTACTAATTTATATTTAAAAAAAAGCATTAAAACTTCATGAATGATTCTAAACTTGGGATGCCCATGTTTTACATTTTATTTAATATGTTTTTTAGGGCTAAGCATTTAATTGTTTTATGATTTTAATGAATAGTTAATGTCTTTAATATTTTGTAAAGTTATATTATACTTCTATTATATTACCAAAACTTTAGATTTTTAGACACTTGGATGCAGTTAAACAGATTTATTATAAATGAACAGTGAAAACAATTATGACACACGTGTAGTATTCACTGGTGCCTAGAGTATATAATACAACATAGAAAAAGTAAGTGATTCTCAGCTGAACGTCAGAGAATGAACAGTTAAAGGGTATTTTTAAGTAAATGACTGAATCGTCTCTTCTGAGGAATTAAATTAGAAAAAGGTTTTGAAGCTCTCCTGTTCTACAGATGCAAAAATCTTATCCCCTTCAAGGCCTGAAGCCAAAAAAGGAGGGCTGTTGTTGGGAGAGCGTTGTCTAACCACCCCTGTGAAAGCAATGTTAAAAACTCTTACTGAACAAACTGTATAAGCAGTAGGTCTCATAAACCTGTTACTGATTTAAATTAAAAAGTTTTAGTCACTTTAGTTCTACATAACAGGTTACAATGTGCAATCAAATATTTACAGGTATTTAAACATCCATCCATCCATCCATCCATTATCTTCCACTTTATCTTATAAGCGGAGTGCTGGGCAGATACACCCAGGACAGGGCGCCAATCTATCGCTGGGCACACTCACTCACATAGACACACTCTATATGGGGCAATTTGGAGAACTCAATTGAACTGATCCATGTTTTTGGACTGTGAGAGGAACCCGGAGGAAACCCACGTGAACACGGGGAGAACATGGAAACTCCACCCAGATGGGGATTCGAACCGGGAATCCCTAGCGCTGAGAGGCAAACATGCAAACCACTAAGCCACCGTGCCGCCAATATTTAAACATGATTTAGGTTCTTAAACATGATTCTGAAAGAGGGTTCAGGAAATTTTATTCTTTACCATAAACTAACGCTTGCTTTTATATACAAATTGTACTTATTCACCACGCTATATCTCTATATGTTTTAATTACTTCTCTGCCCTCACCATCTTTTGGCATAATGTTAAAACTTACCACTTGGGAAAACAGGTGCATAATGCATGGCATCTTTGTCATTACCCTCCATGGTACGAAGCCTCAGTGCTTCAAAAAGTCCCTGGAGCTTCTGATACTGTCTGTTTTTCTTTAATAGAAGCTCTGAAACTTCACTATACTTCTGCTTATACTCCTCCAACCTCTGAATGGGGTATAGTATTCATCAAAAGAATTAAGTTCATAAAGCGGAGCAATGACACCTGATACTAGACTACAGATGAAACTTATACAAAATTAAGAACAAAAAAGTAAAACCTTGGTGAGTGATATGATTTCCTCTCTCATGGCATTAAGCTCAAGCTCTTTGGTTTGGGTTTGCTGACTCATCACTTTCTCCATTTGGCTTATTTGTATTTCTGCCCGAGATAAATTGTACTCCATAAACAGCCTTTCTTGGTTTACCTTAAGTACAGAAGTGAACACAGATTAAAAAAATCACTAGCACATCTGTATAACATTGACGTTAACTGCATTAATATTTAACTCTAACAACAGCAACACAGTACGAACATCTTGGGATTGATTTCAAGGTAGGTGATCTCCCTATTCTTTGGGATTGCCAAACAAAACAGAGGATGTGTATATGTTTTGCTTTATTTGAAAGCTGCAAACATGTTTTAATGCTTTTATTTGTAGTTCAAGGCCAAACAACTGAAGATACTGCTTTAGAGCACTCAAAATGGTGATTGTCATTAAAAACTAAATTGAAAACTGTTTAATTGAATCATGGATTATTTAATAGACTTATTTATAAATGTTCCATATTGCCTCTATCAAAATTGCCATTATATGTGATATATGTATATGTCTCTGTGTGAGTTTGTGCCCAGCAACAGAACATTTTCCTGGATGGGGATTGGAAAACCCCCGGACCCCCTACTTATTTATAAGAAGTGCAGTTCATCACTTTTAGATAAGCAGTTTAAGAGCATGCTCTTTCAACACTAATTAAACTGCTATGCTGTGAGGGTGGCCCAGCGATAGTTGGCAGCCTCCTGGATGGGAGAATGCAACCCTAGTAGAGGATAAAGTGGAAGATAATGGATGGATGGATTGTGTGAGGGTGTTAAAGTACTTATGTAGTCATTAATAAAAAAATATATATTTAAAAAGCCCTGCTGAACTGTATTCCTACAACTGAACTTTCCCAAATAGTTGATACAACAAAAAAAAACCATTTACATTTGTCATTTAGCAGAAGCTTTTATCCAAAGCCACTTACAAAGTGAGTACAGGGTTAATCACAACATCCCTGGAGCAATGAGGGTTAAGGGCCTTGCTCAAGGATCCACACAGGTAACTTCAGTGAACCTGGGATTTGAACCCACAACCTTCAGATTAATAGCCCAACGCCCTAACCACTGAGCTACCACCCTCATTGGAAAACATTGCTAATTTGTTTGGTGTCACATGTTCTGACCCACACTCAGACATTGGAGATAATGTTATGTAAAGCTATTTAATTGGTAGTTCATTCATTCATTCATTCATTCATAATCTCCCGCTTTATCCTCTTTTAGGGTCGCGGTGGGGTTCCCCATGCCCATCCAGGGGAGAACGTCTCGGGCACTGGGCAGATAGACCCAGGACAGGGCACCAATCCATCGCTGGGCACACACTCACTCACACAGACACACTCTATATGGGGCAATTTGGAGAATTCAATTGACTTGATCCATGTTTTTGGACTGTGGGAGGAACCCGGAGAACCCGGAGGAAACCCACGCAGACACGGGGAGAACATGGAGAACATGGAAACTCCACCCAGATGGGGATTCGAACCGGGAATCCCTAGCCACCGTGCCGCCTTGGTAGTTCATGTTTAGCAATTATATTCGAAAGGAAACCTGGTATGTCCAAAACGCCAGAGCTCGATGGGTGATGTCCAGCACGGCGTCGGGTCGCAGTCCTAATAAGGCCATGCCTCTGTGATGGTCAGCGTGTGAGAGCTCGGTGCGCACGATGTCCAGCTTGCCGGACAGAGCGGAGGAGCAGGCGGGGCAGATGGCGGGGGTGCGGCTGAATTCTCCGGCTCCATGGCGATCACAGAAAATGTGAGAGCACGCCGTCACCCAAGCGAACCCCCTCAGCTTTACTCGGCACTTGGGGAAATTACAAACAAGGCTGAAGTCCGGCGCAGACATGGCGACCACAGGACAGAATAACAGCCGGCTGGAACAGAGGGAAGACACGAAGACGGAAAATTAGCTTCAGGGCTAGTTGGCGTCGAAGTTGGCTAACAGTTAATTAAAGATGACTGATAAAGGATTCGTGTCGTTCTAAGGGTGTTTAATACAATATTTAAAACTTTTAAACTGATATTTAATACGAATAAAGTAATTATTAGGCGAAATACAAACACCAGACTGCACCTCCACTTTTCTGTCGAGTAACGTCTAGTTTGGTGCTTCTGACTGACAGGCGGTGGGCGGGGCCTAAAGTTAATACGTCATACGCAATGATGATAAGATAAGATAAGATAAGGCAGCATGGTGGCTTAGTGGTTAGCATGTTCTCCTCTCAGCACTAGAGATTCCCGGTTCGAATCCCCATCTGGGTGGAGTTTCCATGTTCTCCCCGTGTCTGCGTGGGTTTCCTCCGGGTTCTCCGGTTTCCTCCCACAGTCTAAAAACATGGATCAAGTCAATTGAGTTCTCCAAATTGCCCCATATAGAGTGTGTCTGTGTGAGTGAGTGTGTGCCCAGCGATGGATTGGCGCCCTGTCCTGGGTCTATCTGCCCAGCGCCCGAGACGTTCTCCCCTGGATGGGCATGGGGAACCCCACCGCGACCCTAATAGAGGATGAAGCGGGAGATAATGAATGAAGATAAGATAAGATAAGATAAGATAAGGCGGCACGGTGGCTTAGTGGTTAGCATGTTCTCCTCTCAGCACTAGAGATTCCCGGTTCGAATCCCCATCTGGATGGAGTTTCCATGTTCTCCCCGTGTCTGCGTGGGTTTCCTCCGTGTTCTCCGGTTTCCTCCCACAGTCTAAAAACATGGATCAAGTCAACTGAGTTCTCCAAATTGCCCCGTATAGGGTGTGTCTGTGTTCCCCATGCCCATCCAGGGGAGAAAATTTCGGGCGCTGGGCAGATAGACCCAGGACAGGGTGCCCATGTATCGTTGGGCACACACTCACTCACACATACACACTCTATATGGGGCAATTTGGAGAATTCAATTGACCTTGATCCATGTTTTTGGACTGTGGGAGGAAACCGGAAAACCGGGCATGGGGAACCCCACGCGACCCCAATAGAGGATAAAGCGGGAGATAATGAATGAAAGGAAAAATTGACCTTGATCCATATTTTTGGGCTGTGGGAGGAAACCGGAGAACCCCAAGCAGACACAGCGAGAACATGGAAACTCCACCCAGATTGGAATTCGAACCGGGAATCCCTAGCTCCAAGAGGAGAACATTCCACCGTGCCATCCGCTATTAAACTCAAAATGTTATAACTATAACTATAAATAAGTGCAAGATACAGTTCAATTTACTGCGGGATTGTTTCTTTAAATACCCAACATATGGCCTAAAGTATTTGGACACTTGAGTTTTACGCCTAATTTGATACATTTGTATCAATAAAGTTATCTATTTTGCCTACTGTACTCATACACAGAGGAATTGGTCCTCCACATCCAACTGTTGGTCCCAACCCATCCATCTTGTGAAATACATATATACAAAGTAGTTAAGTGAGCACACACTAGTGAGGTTGGCATCCTTCTACGTGGTGCCCATCCATCCATTATCTTCCTGTATCCTATACTAGGGTCGCAGGGGGGTTCCCCATGCTCATATAGGGGAGAATGTTTCAGGCGCTGAGCAGATACACCCATGCCAGGGCGCCAATCTATTGCTGGGCACACACTCACTCACACAAACACACTCTATATGGGGCAATTTGGAGAATTAACCTTGTCGAATCCCCATCTGGGTGGAGTTTCCATGTTCTCCCCGTGTCTGCGAGGGTTTCCTCCGGGTTTCTCCGGTTTCCTCCCACAGTCCAAAAACATGGATCAATTGAGTTCTCCAAATTGCCCTGTATAGAGTGTGTCTGTGTGAGTGAGTGTGTGCCCAGTGATGGATTGGCGCCCTGTCCTGGGTCTATCTGCCCAGCGCCCGAGACGTTCTCCCCTGGATGGGCATGGGGAACCCCACCGCGACCCTAATAGATAAAGCGGGAGATAATGAATGGAAGGAAAAATTGACCTTGATCCATATTTTTGGACTGTGGGAGGAAACCGGAGAACCTCAAGCGGACACAGCGAGAACATGGAAACTCCACCCAGATTGGGATTCGAACCGGGAATTCCTAGCACTGAGAGGCGAACGTGCTAACCACTAAGTTACTGTGCCGCCACTGGGCCACTGCCCAGGTATTGTGCCCTGACCAATGGCTCTTAGCCATAACAATTAACACTCCAGTGCGACCAGGAATCGAACCGTGGACCTTCAGGTCACAAGGCTAGTCTCTAAACCACAAACCACCCATGATTGCCCCACCAATAGCTATTATGGTGGGTAAAAGCTTGTAATTTTGTGGAAAAGTGTACATAAGACATTGATGCGTGTATGTGCAAATGTGTCCATAAATTATAAACAGCATTTTTAAGGCCAGATGCTGCACAAGAAGAGTTCACTGGCAATTGATGCTTCAATTTTAGTTAAGGGCTTAATGCACTGTACATGGTGCAGTCAATATCACAGACTTTCAGACCATGTCCATATAACCTAAACATGCAGGACACCTAAATGTGTTTTATATACTAAAGGTTACATTTCACCTTGAAAAAAAGCACTTCGTTGCTAAGTCAACATTTTTTGGAGTAGCTGGTCAAGGCATGAAACACAGCGGTCCAGACCGTGGTCATCATGTTTGGTAGTGACACTAAACTAACCAAAACCGGACAGCAACATGAAACTCAAGTGGCCATGGCAGTGGCTGCAGGGGAGTCAGAAGACAGAGTTTTTGGCAATTAGGCGACCAGGGCCAGAAATGAAAGGTTTTTGCTCCCAGTAGGAGGGCATGCTGCTGAAATAGTCCCACACCGGGCATGACCATCTTGCAGCTGCTGGTGCCATAGTCACTGCATGAAGCACTCTTCAGTGTGTATGAACAGGCTGGTGTGTGTGTGGTCATTTTTCAGAGAAGCAATAGCTCTGCAAAAAAAAAATGTCACGCTCTTTGTTTCTTTGCAGCAATGAATGGACTGGTGGACTGTCCTCAAGCAGTGCTGCAGTCACTCTGGTCTGGTGAAAAAGGGGTGAGAGTGAATGTGCTGGGTCTCTTTGGTGAAACACACCTTGGCAATTGCTTCATGATCATGGCTTGAGACTCATGTGACAACAGACCAGAGTGCCATCACATAGTTCACACTGACCATGAACTATGTGGAACTTTTGTTGGGGCACAAACTCAGTCCGCAATGGAGCTTGTGTTAAGCAGGATGACGCTTTTGTGATGAAACATGTCCTTGATCTGCAGTGGCAGATAAATCTGACTTACTAACTTTCTCCTAAAAATTAATACAGGGCTATCGAGTGTCAAAACTGTGCTTAGGTGTAAGAAAGAGTGGAGCCATTGCAACTGAGACAAATATCTAATTATACAGCCCCAAGCGGTAAAAGGACTGCTTCTTAAAGCAGCAGACAGAGAGAGACGATCTAAGTGGTGAACTGGCTAGTCACATATCAGATGAAGACGACTACCCCCAAAAAATATTGCAGAAACATTGTGAGATTCTGAATACTCAAAAAGAACAGCTAAGAAATTAAAGTAAATAGTGTCCACAACGGGTGGCACGGTGGCTTAGTGGTTAGCACGTTCGCCTCTCAGCGCTAGGAATTCCCGGTTCGAATCCCCATCTGGGTGGAGTTTCCATGTTCTCCCCGTGTCCGCGTAGGTTTCCTCCGGGTTCTCCGGTTTCCTCCCACAGTCCAAAAACATGGATCAAGTTAATTGAGTTCTCTAAATTGCCCCATATAGAGTGTGTGTGAGTGTGCACCCGGCGATGGATTGGCGCCCTGTCCTGGGTGTATCTGCCCAGCGCCCGAGACGTTCTCCCCTGGATGGGCATGGGGAACCTCACCGCGACCCTAATAGAGGATAAAGCAGGAGATGAATGAATGAATGAGTGTCCACAGCAGCTCTTTGAGGACCATGTGGCTGGCTTTTATAAGGCAGTTGATTGTTAAGAAAATTGTGATATCAGCATCTTTCCTGCTTTATTTAATCATTCATTCATTCATTATCTCCCGCTTTATCCTCTATTAGGGTCGCGGTGGGGTTCCCCATGCCCATCCAGGGGAGAACATCTCGGGCGCTGGGCAGATAGACCCAGGACAGGGCGCCAATCCATCGCTGGGTACACACTCACTCACACAGACACACTCTATATGGGGCAATTTAGAGAACTCAATTAACTTGATCCATGTTTTTGGACTGTGGGAGGAAACCGGAGAACCCGGAGGAAACCCACGCGGACACGGGGAGAACATGGAAACTCCTCCCAGATGGGGATTCGAACCGGGAATCCCTAGCGCTGAGAGGCGAACGTGCTAACCACTAACCACTAACCACCGTGCTAACCACCTTTCCTGCTTTAATAAAAATTTTTTTTAAATAAATTGAGTGCACATTTCATGGTGGGTTACATCATGATTAAAATAAACTTTATTAAATTATTTTTAATGTAATTGTGAATGTCAGATTATGAACACTAATTTTATATTAGTTATCCAAATTAACAATAGTACAACTTAAACTACAACCATTATAATAAATAGCACCATTAAAGTGTTTTTTGGGTTTTTGCGTTGCACCTGTATCCATGAAGGGTCAATAGGTGGGGGTTAGTGCCATCTAGTGGTAAGATTTATGGTTCCAACCCTCTGACAACCGCTATTATTTATATTCTGGCCATGTTGATTCCTTATAGAGATAGTGATCAAACTATTATCATAGGGAACACCCCATCCTCTGCATGAAGGAGAGCAGTGATTTAGGTAAAGGTGGCATTTCCACACCTTACATCTGTTTGAAAAAAATCTATAAGTTTGTAAAGAATGCAGAACTACAAATTATAAGCTGCTGCACCAAAAAAACTAAACTTTTAAAAAGGCATAAGGCAGCAGTAAATAATAATAAAATATAATTTATTGACTGATTAGTTAACTATACAATTTTATGATTTACTGACTGATTAATTGATTGATTGGTTGATTGCATCTCCCTTTAGCTATTTAAAAAACATTTGCACGGACTTTAAACTTCATTTCAAAATGAAAAATGCAAAAAAGGCGGCACGGTGGCTTAGTGGTTAGCACGTTCGCCTCTCATCGCTTGGGATTCCTGGTTCGAATCCCCATCTGGGTGGAGTTTCCATGTTCTCCCTGTGTCTGCGTGAGTTTCCTCCGGGTTCTCCGGTTTCCTCCCATAGTCCAAAAACATGGATCAAGTCAAATGAGTTCTCCAAATTGCACCATATAGAGTGTGTCTGTGTGAGTGAGTGTGTGCCCAGCGATGGATTAGCGCCCTGTCCTGGGTCTATCTGCCCAGTGCCCGAAATGTTCTCCCCTGGATGGGCATGGGGAACCCCACCGCGACTCTAATAGAGGATTAAGCAGGAGATAATGAATGAATGAATGAAAATTGCTTCAGGTAAAAATCTAATTTCAAGTAAAACTGAGAAACATATTAAAGATTTAACTAATACATTGAATTGATTGAAAGTTTATTCTAAGAGAATTACAAGTGAGAGAACAATACAAAGAGAAGTGAGAGTAACCAGCTAATCTGGAATATAATCATTCATGATCCTTTTTCATGTCTGTATTTTCCTAACTTTTTTTATACTTCCAGAAGAAACAAGTCTTGTGTTGTTTCTTGAAAATGATGGAAGTCAGAGTATGATCATTTCATTATTTAGCAGTGATAAAGTATATGGAGTGGATATTGGCATAACGTGAGGCGGCATTCATGACTCATAGCCAAGGTAGAAAAGGGCAAACCTAGAGATGTTATGGGGAAGTGTAGGTGGGTGGGGCCACACCTACTCTAGCATGCCCTTTCAGGCACACCTGGGGTTAATGGGCAATCAGGCAGCACTCTATTTATAGAGCTAGGAGAGTTTGCCAGTTGGTCTCCTCATTTGAGAACCTGTTAAGGCTGTTGATGTGGCTACTTCCCTGGGGTTTTGCTACTGTGTCTTCTGAGGCCTCGCCTCTTGCCTGAGTCTCTGTGCCCTGCTGCTCTTGTGCTCTTTTGTTACAGGATTGAAGCAGGCCCTGTCGCATCTGGGTTGGATTTCCACCTTCTACCGTGGGACAGTCGGTAACGGGTCTCTGGACTCCTCCGCATTGGGCTCTAACCCGTTGGACTCTCAGTACCACAGACCCGTATTTATTTTGTTACCTACTGCGGGTTTTACGTTTGTCGTGTTTTTGTGTGGGAATAAAAGGTGTTTTATTGTCTCGTCTGTCTCGTCTGATTTTCCAAATAGGGTTCCAAACCATTATCGGGATCTTAGTGATCCCTAACAAGAGATTGTCCTGTAGGCCAGTATCAGTGACTTCTATTAAATGTGAGCAGCTGCTAGATGCCAGTAAAAAAACATGTATAGTGGCATTACATGGGCTCGCTTTGGTCAGATAATGATGAATTATGGGATTTGATGGAACTCTGGAAGCTTTTTTTTGTCAAATTTAGATAGCAGGCCTTCATTTAAACAGATATGTTGGTGAGGCAGATATCCAAGCAAGATTGTGGTGTCTTCAGGAACAAAAGACGGGTGTAATTGGCATAACAATTGTAAGCAAAACCATTGGCCTTAATGACTGAGCCCAACAAGGACATGTATAATGAAAAGAGGAGGGGACCAACAGAGCCCCAGGGCACTCCAGTGTTGTCTGGCTGAGAATTGGTAACATCCCCATTCCATGACACCCCGAAGGAGCTTCCTGCAAGATAACATCGAAACCATTCAATTGTCAATTCAGAGACACCTGGTTTGGATAGAGTGGACAGTAAAATCTGATGATGTGCTGTATTAGAGTGATCCTAATACAGGATTAAGCAGTCAAAATAAGGAGATGAGATGTCAGTGTCTCTGCAGTGCTGAGAATAATGCACCACCCCAACATGGTAAAAGGGAAAAGACAAATGACTAAATATAAATATATAGTAGAGACACAAATGGACTGCAGTCAATAATGGGAGAGCTATGAAGTCCATCTATATGATAATTGAACCATAAATACATATATGCATCACTAAAACTGACCTTTGGGCTATTCAAATGACCAGTCTCTATAATGCAAAATTTATGAAAAGTAATATTTGTTTTTCTGCACTGTCCTTAATGCACTTTGCCTCTTTTGAACAGCTGCAATCAATAGAATATTGAATATTGAATAAAGAAACATTGTTGTGCAACAGGACAGCCTCCTGAAACACATCCCATTTCTATGTACATATATAAGACCAATGCTAAGCCGAGAAAAACAAAATGGTTCACAGTGTGATAATCCCCAAATAAAAAAAAAACACAATCACAATTAAAATTTTATTTCTGCTAAATCCCATACTGTGCACCTTTAATGTTGCCCAGCATTTGATACAATTCCATTCATTGGCCTTAGTGGCCAAAACTGTGTTAATGTGCACCGAGTGACCTTTATAAAAAGGAACTGAAACTCAAGAGAAGTGATGAATGGAACAGGATGCCCACAAAATTCAGTGTCTTGGAGAGGCACGTAGTACAGTAGTTAACACTCTCTGCTCACAGCAAGAAGATCCCCAGGTTGATTCCAGGGCAGAAGAGAATAGGACCTATTAAGTAATCTGGCAATTGTAATTTACCTCTGTGCATGTGTATTGCATTTACATTTACATTCACATTTATTCATTTAGCAGACACTTTTTCCAAAGTGACTTACAAATGAGAACAACACAAGTCAGTACTTAAGGAAGAACCCAGCTACACTGTAGAATTTTGGAGGATTACAGTATTTTGATTCTGATTGGTGTCTTATAACATGAGAAGATTACTGTATAGTGTTTTTGCTCCTCAGAAACAGTTCAGTAGCAGCTTAAGGCTTTCATAGAGCTGGACACACTAAATCCGAGCTGTTGTTGTGTTGAGAACAGTTCACCTCTACTAAACTGACCATTAGAATTGTTTTTTTGTTTTAGCAAAGTGGCAAATGTAAAAACCACCAGCAGTAAAATTTACAGGCTGCACCTAATTAATCTTTTCACTGTGTTTATGAGAGGTACAGTACGGTATACATTTGCACAGGGCAGCTCATAGTTCTCATGCATTTTAGAGTATTCTCATAGTTCTCTGCAGGCAGGTATTACCTACTGTATATGACCCAGTCGGAATAGCCCACTTTACTTACACATAGCCAAAGAGTTTTCGTTAAAAAGAAATATAAACTCATAGAGATGTTTCAGTTGGTCAAAGGGTGTATGTACAAATTAGTTAGGATAGATGTGTGTGTTGCATCTAATTAAAAATGGCTTTTCCCTTCATCCCTCCTCCACGTGGTGTATGGGAATACAGAAGGGGTGAAAGGGAGGCATTGTGCAAGGCAGCAATGGATCCCGGGGTGCAGAAAGAAAGATGCTCACTCAACTGTGTCCAGGTCGCCTTTGTTGGAAATTCCCTTCCATTCACCGGCTTTTAAATAGAGCTTCACATATACGGGACACGCCGACACACTGGGTATGCCAGGGGAGGTCGATTCTACAATAACGTCCCTCGCTAGTAAAAATGCATTATCAAATTGATTACAAGGACCTGATTCGGAAAACCGTGCAGTATTTTTGGAGTAATTGAACGTTTGAACTTTAGCACCTTGTATACAGGAGTATTACTACAATACAATTCCACACCTGCGATTCTCTTATAGACAGCACATGTACACTGATCTAACGGTCTTTCATAGTTTTTATTATAGGCCTATCTATTAATTATAAGCGACGGTACAATTAAAAGGCATGAATGAGGTGAGGTGCACTTAGTCAAAAAAATAAAAGGGGGGTGGAGAAGCATCATATAACGATCAGATTTGTTAATTCTACAGAGTGGCTGGTTTTCTTCATAACTACTGACTTGTGATGTTCTCAATTGTAAGTCGTTTGGGATATTTGGATAAAAGCGTCTGCTCAATGACTGGAAATGGAGTTGTGTCGTTCCAAACTGTTTACGTTATTTGTTTTCCACGTGTCGACGGATCGTGCCCCTTATGGTCTATCACATAGAAAATAGTTTGTTTTTATTGTGGTCGAGAACCTGCTATTAATGGCTCTAATAGTGTGAGAAATGCGAGGGATCGGGGAAGGGGAAAAAAAACGACGGTGTTGCACGCCATTGAAATGCTAATGTAAATAAAGAACAAGGCGAGTTTGTGTGTGTGTGTGTGTGTGTGTGTGTGTGTGTGTGTGTGTGTGTGTGTGTGTGTGTGCACGCGGGAGTGGAGGGTACACGCACCGCGGGTAAGTTTGAGAAAGAGGAGACTTGTTGAGGAATAACACGCGCACTCGTCAAGCGGCGGAACCCGCGCTCGGATTTGGCACCTGGGCGCAAGTTTACTCTTCGCTTTTCCTAGCAGAGCTCCGTGCTGTAAGTTGTCGTCGAGCCACGTTGTTATTGAAAGTTGAGAGTAAGTTCGGAGGAGCGAACCCGCGGCGGATGCGCTCGTCACTCTGCGCGCTCTGGCTGTGAATCATGTCTCGTCGGAAGCAGAAGCGACCGCAGCAGTTGGTCAACGCGGACCCGGGAGGCACGCTCATGGCATCGCAGGGTGAGAGATTTATTGTCTTCCCAAATTCAGGCATCGAAATCAGGACAGGCTGGAAATGGGCTAAAAAAACGCTGTTTTTTTTCCTCACAGAGAATGGATGCACTCACATTGTCCCTTTGATTGTTTTGTAGTTTCACATAGTTTTTTTTTTATTATTATAAATGGAATTTAAAATCACTCCAAAGCTACAGAATAATCAAAGGGACAAAACACATTCAAGTTTTATTCAGAATTTTCTATCATCAGTTTCACCAGGCTACTTTCTGACCAGTTTCTTTCCCATACTTAAGCAAAATGGGCCAAAAACGCTGTTTTTTTCCACACAGAGAATGGATGCACTCTGACAAAAAAACGGGCCAAAAAACGCTGGTTTTGACATTGTCCCTTTTTCTGACCAGATTGTTTTTAGTAGTTTCACATTGTTTTTTTTCCTTTTGTTTTTGATAGTTTTTACTATAAATGGAATTTAAAATCACTCCAAAGCTACAGAATAATCAAAGGGACAAAACACATTCAAGTTTTATTCAGAATTTTCTATCATCAGTTTCACCAGGCTACTTTCTGACCAGTTTCTTTCCCATACTTAAGCAAAATGGGCCAAAAACGCTGTTTTTTTCCACACAGAGAATGGATGCACTCACATTGTCCCTTTGGTTGTTTTGTAGTTTCACATTGTTATTTTATTATTATAATAATATTGAATTTGAAAACCCTCTGAAGCTACAGATGCACTCACATTGTCCCTTTGATTGTTTGGTAGTTTCACATTGTTTTTTTATGTTGTTTTATAGTTTTTATTATAAATGGAATTTAAAATCACTCCAAAGCTACAGAATAATCAAAGGGACAAAACACATTCAAGTTTTATTCAGAATTTTCTATCATCAGTTTCACCAGGCTACTTTCTGACCAGTTTCTTTCCCATACTTAAGCCAAATGGGCCAAAAAACGCAGTTTTTTTTCCACACAGAGAAAGGATGCACTCACATTGTCCCTTTGATTGTTTTGTAGTTTCACATAGTTTTTTTTTAATTATTATTATAAACCCTAACCCTAGAATTTAAAATCATCCTAAAGCTACTGAATAATCAAAGGGACAAAACACATTCAAGTTTTATGGATGCACTCACATTGTCCCTTTGATTGTTTGGTAGTTTCACATTGTTTTTTTTATTTTGTTTTATAGTTTTTATTATAAATGGAATTTAAAATCACTCTAAAGCTACAGAATAATCAAAGGGCCAAAACACATTCAACCTCAGGCCCAAGATTTATTCAGAATTTTCTATCATCAGTTTCACCAGGCTACTTTCTGACCAGTTTCGTTCCCATACTTAAGCAAAATGGGCCAAAGAAACGCTGTTTTTGAATTTTCTATCATCAGTTTCACTAGGCTACTGTCTGACCAGTTTCTTTCCCATACTTAAACCAAATGGGCCAAAAAACGCTGTTTTTTTTCCACACAGAGAATGGATGCACTCACATTGTCCCTTTGATTGTTTTGTAGTTTCACATAGTTTTTTTATTATTATAAATGGAATTTAAAATCACTCTAAAGCTACAGAATAATCAAAGGGACAAAACACATTCAAGTTTTATTCTGAATTTTCTATCATCAGTTTCACCAGGCTATATTCTGACCAGTTCCGTTCCCATACTTAAGCAAAATGGGCCAAAAAAACGCTGTTGTCCTTTGATTGTTTTGTAGTTTCACATAGTATTTTTTTATTATTATAAATGGAATTTAAAAACCCTCTGAAGCTACAGATGCACTCACATGGTCTCTTTGATTGTTTTGTAGTTTCACATTGTTTTTTTTTGTTTGATAGTTTTTATTATAAATGGCATTTAAAAACACTCTGAAGCTACAGAATAATCAATGGGACAAAACACGTTCAACCTCAGGCCCAAGTTTTATTCAGAATTTTCTATCATCAGTTTCACCAGGCTACTTTCTGACCAGTTTCTTTCCCATACTAAAGCATCACATATTAAAAACAATATTTAAGCTATTCTAGCTGTTTTTTTTTACATTAATAACATCGTAGGATTTATTTTTACTTTCATAAACATTTCTGTCATTGCATCACCATGCTAAAATAAATAGCATAACATTTTCCTTTTTTGTGGTGTGCTGTTGAATAAGATTTAGGAATTGTATATAATCCACAGGTTGGCTACTTGCTTTAAATGAATCATAGTCTTTTCAGAGCAGAATCATGTTATCTGGGTTGTAACAGCACAAATACCTGTAGTGTGTACTTCTTTTGTGAGCAGTGAGTAGAGTCATTGTTTGTGATCTAGCATTTTGGTTTTTGAATTGTCTCAGGTTTCGGCAATGTGCTGGGTAGCTTGTGGCTAAGCTATAGCACTCATATAGATGCCTGGGTAAGTTTGGAAAAGGCTGAATGCAGAAGAAATGGTCATTGTTTTACTGGTTTATTCAATATGCGTCATTCAGGGCCCATAACTGAGTTATCTTTTCACTAGTACCAAGCTTCCAAGAGACTTCCAACATACTCAGCTTGACTGCTGGGGGTCTTTTATTCTTTTAGAGAACTCTACTATTCACAGTGAATAAGGTGCAGGCTTTGGGGAGGGGACAAAGGGGGTGTTTGGGTAAAGATTAATCTCTTCTCTTTCTATTCTCTTTTTCTCTCACTCATGTTCCCCTGTGCTCCCCTCATCTACTTTTTCAGTGCCCCTCCAATTCACTTCTCAGATTCTATTCATCATATACCTCTACCCAGTTGGGGGTTCCATTGGGTAGGACCCAAATGGGTAAAGAATTTCTAAGAACTACATGACTAGTAAAATGTGGGTTGTATTCTTCGCAGACTGTTCGTACATGACTGACAGTGTTTCATTCTGTCTAAGAAAGACCATTTATCTGATTGGGATTTATATCAGGCTTAAAGACACAACATGGCATACAGTTATTTAGTGTGTGTATGCCGTGTTCTGTCACTCAGCTTTTAGATTTACCAACCCCCTTCTTTATTTTCTTTCTCTCTTCTGAAGATTCTGAAAGAATTTGACCTCTTGGCTCAAGAGGTCATATAAACTGGCCAATCGGAATCCTCAGAAAGTGCCCAAAACCTAAAGTATAGTCTGACCTGTGACCTGTGTCAGAGGGAAGGATGAATGGAGAGATGAAAGACAGCTGATAGAAAGAGGACTAGGTTAAGAGGGGTTATTGCTTGTTGTGATGATACCTATTGTATTTTCGAATCGGTTGCTATGGTAAAAAGGTGGTCAGTGGCCCATGATATGACTGAAAAATGACACTGTGCATGTTGCTTTGCATTATTTGAATCTTTCTGGGTCAACTTCTTAATTACATAAAACCACGTGATCATAACTGGTACATAAATACTTGCAGAAAGTATTACACTGCTAGCGCTGCATGTGGGTATTATAATTCATTCATTCATTATCTCCCGCTTTATCCTCTATTAGGGTCGCGGTGGGGTTCCCCATGCCCATCCAGGGGAGAACGTCTCGGGCGCTGGGCAGATACACCCAGGACAGGGCGCCAATCCATCGCTGGGCACACACTCACTCACACAGACACACTCTATATGGGGCAATTTGGAGAATTCAATTGACTTGATCCATGTTTTTGGACTGTGGGAGGAAACCGGAGAACCCGGAGGAAACCCACGCAGACACGGGGAGAACATGGACACTCCACCCAGATGGGGATTCGAACCGGGAATCCCTAGCGCTGAGAGGCGAACGTGCTAACCACTAAGCCACCGTGCCGCCGGTATTATAATTATTATTTAAAAATAGATAAAGATAAAATACTCCTACTGTCAAGTTTTAAAGTGTCTATTGCTGGTGTTATAAATAAGTGTTATTTATCTTTATGGGTTTGTTGAGAATCTTCGATTTTTTATTTTATTATTTATTATTTTACAGATGATCAGTCGGCAGGAAAATCACCGTCAACCTCTCTTGGTTCAGAAACTTCTTCATCCTCCTCATCCTCTCCCTCACCTTCTTCTCTCCAAGACTGTCAACCTCCCTTGGCTCCTAGGCCGTCACCTGGTGGTCTGCACGCACCTTCCCTTCCGAATGAAAGTTCCTCTCCTCCACACTGGACCAACCACATTGTTCCTTATAGCACTGCCCTTCCCAATACCCACTCTTCACTCTCTCCAGATTTTCCACACCCATCACTCTCTTCCCAGACTCAATCCCCTCCTCCTGTGCAACTGAAGTCAGCTCAGATTCCTGGAGAACAGCCTCATTCCACAATATCCTCTCCGCAGATGGCCATATCGGCCACAACCACCGCTTCAGCATCCTCCTCATCATCCATTAATTCAATTCTACACCCAAGGAGCCCTAGTTCTATCCCAAAAGTCCCGTCCAGTCCACCAGAGGAGGTACAAATGTTTCCTACATTAGCCGTGCTCTTAGAAGAACTCAGAGTTTTGCAGCAAAGACAAATCCACCAAATGCAGATGACTGAGGAAATCTGCAGGCAAGTACTACGTCTGGGTGGTGTGATGAACAGCCAGGAAACATTATTAGACAACCACGAGAGAACCTCCGGATCTCTTTCCCCATCTCTGTCCACGTCGTGTCTTTCTCAGCCTAACGTGTCCACAATGCCTCCCAGCCTTCCCTCAATCATTCAACAGTCAGCTATTTCCAAGTCAAACGGTGCTCTCGGTAATGAACACAGAGATACACATTCTAAATTAAGTACAGCCTCTTCCTCATCTCTGATATCCTCTGTCAATCCCCTTTCCCTGTCTTTGGGTCTTCCGCGGTACCTCCATGAAAAATCCCCCAACACTTCCTTGAGCCACGCCAGTGCTGTTAGTTTTTCCACAGCACCTCTTCTTACCTCCAGTAATCAGGAACAGGTGCCCCTCAGTTCCAGTGTTGGATCTTCAGGTGGGTCGACGGGGCGCCAGCAGCATGTTTGTCGGTTTTGTGGAAAAGTTTTAAGCAGTGACTCATCTTTACAAATTCACCTGAGATCCCACACAGGTGAAAGGCCTTATCAGTGTCCTGTCTGTCTCAGTCGTTTCACAACACGAGGGAACCTCAAAGCCCACTTTCTGCGCCATAGAGAACAAAATCCAGAGCTGTCCCTTTCCCTTCTTCCACCTGCTCTTTCAGAACAAAGCCAATCAGGATCTGGCTCCGGAGCCTTACAGAGACGCAGGAAGCGGCGTGCAGATGAGGAAGAGCCATTTGCAATTAAAGGTGGTGTGAGTGTGCCTGATGGCCTGGCCTTAGGATTTTTATCTGGATCATCCACTCGCTTATCCCCATCCTCTCTGCCACTCCCCCCTACTGTAGATCTGGCCCTTTTGTCCACAGCCCATTCCCTGCTACAGCTGAATCGGACCTCTGCTTCAGTTGTGGGCTCTGCTTCAGCTAGTTTACAGCCCTCTTCTGCGTCTACCACATCTACTTCCTCTGTCATAACAAGCCAGTTCAAGGGCGCCAAGCAACAAAGATTTGATGAGAATACACCTCCACATTCCACTCTTCATCCTACTTCCCCTTACTCTCAGCTTGCCCACCTTCCAAAAATTCTCTTTCCAACAGGTCCCGCTCCCCACCACCCTGGCCTTGCACTCCTTCGGCCTCCTCACCTACCCTCTCCTCATCACCAGCTGGCCTTTCCCTTTTCTCATTACCCCAAACCACAAACCTCTTCACCTTCCTCTTCTCCATCTTCTTCAACTGTTACATCTGATACCTCTAAGCTTCAGAGGCTGGCGCAAAAGTTGGAAAAACAGCCTCCATCAAAAACATTTACTGAAGATCAGATGAATGGGAGCAACCAGACCAGTGATGTATCCACTACCTCAAACACAAACACAATGTCAGAATATAGGAGGGAAATGATGACAGCCTTGGGACTGAATCCTAACCCTAGTGGTGAATTGTGCGCACAGAGCCTCTCTAGATCAGTCCCCATTCTGACTTCTCTAGCCCCGAACCAATGTGGTGTATGTCTGCGTGTCCTTAGTTGTCCCAGAGCACTGCGCCTCCATCAAGCCACACACCTGGGTGAGCGTCCCTTCCCCTGTAAGATCTGTGGCCGGTCCTTCTCCACTAAGGGAAGTCTGAGGGCTCATCTAGCAACTCACAGAGCACGTCCACCGAATTCACGTACACAAAATTCCTGTCCCCTCTGTCAGCGTAAATTCACTAATGCTGTAGTGCTACAACATCACATCCGTATGCATCTCGGGGGCCAGCTGCCTCCAGACGGGAATGAAGATCTGGGACCAGAGGAAGAATCTGATCAAACAAGCAATATCAGTCTGCCAAAAAATACCCAATCTCTCCCTCTTAACATGAGTACTAATGCAGGCTCCACCATAGCCAACACACTTAAGTCAAGAACTGCTTTAAGAGCAATAACATCCCCCGGTGGAGAGAAGGCAGCAGAGTCAGACCAAGATTCATGTGGCACACCGTGTAGTAGTCTTACTCCCATTAATGATCAGCTTCAAGATAAACAAGACCACACAAGTCCATCCACCAGGGGTAGCATATCTGCTAACTCCTCTCCTGCAAATGAAGACTCAGAAATTATTGGTCACCCAAATGCTGCCAGTTCCTATGCTCTCAATGCTTTTGAATCTCAAAACATTTCTCAGGCCAACACACTTGTAAATGGTACAAGCGACGATGATGAAAACACTCCTTTGTCCCTTTGTACAAGGACTAGTTCCCAGGACAGCAGAGATGCCACAGGACAGTCTCAGTTTGCAATTGTCAGCGATCCAAAATTTAATGCACAGTCGGCAACGCTTGATCCTTTGCCATCTCACACACCACCTACCAGCCCATTACAGCATTCTAAGCCAGAGCACAGAAATTTGCAAAAGCCCATTGCTGTTATTGAAAAAGAATTGGATTCAAAACCAAGTGATGAGAACCTGCCTTCATGTCATAACCCTGGACCCTCGACAACCAGAGAGCAAGAGAAGAGTGCGAACATTAAGTTAGACATTAAAGAGACAAAGAAGGAGGAGTCTGTTAATAAACGCACACAGATTAATAACGAAAGTTGGGTTAAGAATGAAGAGAAGGTAGTTTTGAGTCACGCAAATCCTCCAGCAGTCACTTCACAAGCCACTCGTTTGGAAAAACCTTACAGCTGTACACAGTGTGGAAAAGAGTACGCGAGCCGAAGTGGACTTAAGGTGAGCGATTAACATGGCTTTGTTTGTAATGTAATTTTTCGTATCTTAACATCTTACTAGATTTTTGTGAGGAAAATCACCTAACACCAAAACAATAAGAGCAGAAAAACTAAGTATGTTATTTTTTCGTGTGTGCGTGTGTGTGTGTGTGTGTGTGTGTGTGTGTGTGTGTGAATACAGGGACACATGAAAACCCATAGTGCAGGAATGAGCAATGGACTGAATGCTTCAGTAGTTATCCCACAGTCTTCAGAGGAAAAAGACTCTATTGAAGCACCAAGTGGCAACCTGCAAGAGAACACTGGAAATGAGACAAGGAACAGTTCAGAAAGATTGCCCTCAACAAAGTTTTCGCTGAAAGATGAAGGAGACCAGCCCGATAACACGGCTTAAAAGAGTGCATGATAGAAAAATGCAGTAATCATTTACACATTTTCAATCAAACTTTTACTCATTTTGCTTTTGATGTAGTTTATACATTTGTAATATTTTAGAAGACTAGTGATCTAACATTAGTTAATATTAGTGCCTTCTAGTAAGTCTTTACTATATTATACCAGCAGTC
The DNA here is from genome assembly GCA_019802505.1 of Corydoras sp. C115. NCBI lineage: Eukaryota > Metazoa > Chordata > Actinopteri > Siluriformes > Callichthyidae > Corydoras > Corydoras sp. C115. The sequence goes on along the minus strand of JAFMOC010000083.1, from coordinate 2,228,005 downwards.
TCAGAATCAGGCATTTTGGCATATCTATGTAGTATTTGTATAGTACAGTTCTACGATGTGAAGTTTCTGACGAAAGAAAGAAATAAAAATGTAGTCTTCACAGAACGTTTGATGAGTTTCAATGACGCATAATGTCAAATTTCCTCAATCGCCCTTTTTCTGTTGAATACCAGTTTAATGTTTAACATCTTTCTTCTTTAATATCATTTTGTAAACACCATGCTGCTGTATATTTTGCTTATTAATCAGTGTAGCTGTACTTCTGTTGTTTTAATAAGTTCAGTATTCAGTATAGTAACCCTGTACAATGCTATATCATGCGTTTAGTACGGTTTTGTGATTATATGTTATTTCAAACTAGATTAAAAATACCATTTTATTCTCTCAGTTTTCACTTTGGTGCTGCTACTTACCAACTAATACACAGTGCCTTGTAAAAGTCTCGATATTAATTGGTATTTTTCCTGTTTTGTTAAACAACCTGAAATAAATATAAACTTTTTGAAGTTCTACTATTCAATTTATAAAACATACCTGGTGCATTAGAAATGTTCTTACGGTTGTGACGGCAACACAATTTTTAAAATCAAAATAAGGTGTACAAAGGTGTTAAAGTCATGTCACAGAATCTCTGCTGGTCTGAGATTTAACTAAAGGTTTTCCAGACTTTAAATGTTCTTTTAATGCCATTGTTACATTTTTACTGCTGTTCTTTTTACTTGCAGTTGTTGTATTCAGTTTCAGTGCTTTAGTACAGTTTAAAATTTCTTCATTTCCTCACAAAATAATACCATCACCACCATGCTTCAGTTAATAGTGCTGGATTTGCACCAAATATATTGTGAGGTTTAGTCTTATTCAACCATCTTATTTAACAAGCTTCAAATGTGTCTTTTTTTTCTGTTAAGTGATGGCTTTGTTTTCTGGCCACTCTACTATAAAGCCCTGCTCTATGGGATGTATAGTGCAAGTGAATAATTTAGACAGTCTGTTCTGAATTTTAGGAGCGTTGTAAAGGTTATAGGTAAGGTATATATATAATCATTACATGATTGAATGTAGTTCTTATTATTTTTCTAATACGGTTAATAGTGCTTAACTGGATGCTCAATTTTGAAGATAAGTTTAATAACTCACCACTGATTTATACTTCTTCAGGAACTTTGTTCTAATAATTACTAAAAATTAGAGTACTTATTAGTCATTTTGCTATCTTAGTATTGTTGCTGAATTAGGGGCCTTTAATAACAGATGTATTTATACTGACAATCTTACACACAGATGGATGTTAAACAACGAAATAAATAGTTGCTAAATGATCGTAATTTAGAGGATTCATTTCAACTTTTTAGTTTTTATCAATGGTATATATATCATTGATGATATATGACTCTGAAAGCTTAAGTTTTTGAAAATTGTATTAAATACTTTATTTCTAGGCTGTAATAAAACAAAACAGAAAAAAACCCAAGCAGTTGAGTATTTCACAGGCACTGTAGCTAATATACATTAACAATCTGAATTAGTGAAAACAAAGGTTTTAAACTATCTCTTTTTAATGTCTCACTGTGTTGCTTTCACATAACATTATCTGAGCTGCATGTATAAGAATCCAGGTTTTCTTAAATGCTAGAACATAAGGATAAGACACTTTGCCCAGAGGCGATGTTTTTTATAAATATATTTTAAAAGTAAATTCTTTACTCTAAAATAAGTGCTGACTTTTGTTTTTTGCACTGCAATAAACCTTGTTCAGCTAAGAGTCATAGTTCTCTGTTTTGCCGTCTTAAAGCATTTCTATTTTTAAAGGATAGGAATAAAGGCCGAATGAATGCCAAATCATTCAGACAAATGCTTGTGTCATGAGTTTTTTTTTGGCATGAAATTGTGTATAAACCTTGTATTGAGCAATTACAATTATTATTATTATTTATAATAATAATAAACAATAGTTTATTGACCCTAACAAATTTGAACTACGTAAAGAAAACAAACAGTAGAAGGTTGTCAGTAACAGTCTGTTCTTTCTGTGTTTTCCAAGCTTTAGTACTCTGTATAGCTGCCCCTGAAATTGTCTTGCCTTGTCTACTTTTTGGTCCCCTTTCAAAGTCTGTTTCCTTTCATATGGCTTAGATCACCAGATCTGTGGTGTGCATGTTGATGGGTGTATGTGTGCATTCTGTGTGGCCACAAGTGTGTGTGTGTGTGTGTGTGTGTATGTGTGTACGAACTTGTGTACCCTGATTGAGTGTGCAGCTGTAGGCACCCCCGCCACCCACTCCCTCCTCTCCAACACCCTCTCTCTGTATCATGCTCGCTTTCATATGCTCTGTCTTTCATTTTCTCTTTCATTCTCACTCCTTCAGCCTCTTCCCATCCTCTGCTTTTTCCAGTGTAATGGGACTGACACACAGGAAGCTCTAATCCCTGCACAATGACCCCCTCACACCCCTAAGCGTCTCTGAACAGGCCTTGAGGAGGGGTAAGGGTAGTTGTGGGGACCAGCCCAGCCAGCTGTCCCCAAAATGCTTCCTAATCCTGCTTCTGCAGACCCTTGAAACCATGACAACTGGTAACCAGGGAGAAGAATGTTGAGGTTGAGAGGGAAAGGTACAATAAGGCCAAAAAAAAAGGCATGTGCTAGAAGTTTGTCCACTTACTTTCAGAGGCCACATTGGACACGTCTCAATCAAAAAATCGGATAAAAGCAAACAATTTAGAAAATACATGTTTGTATAAAACAAGTATAATGCCTTATATAAAACGTGATGAAATCTGTCTTGTTGGTTTGCTATTGTTCTGACATTTGAACAGAGTTTAAAGTGAATTTGCTTTACATTTTACATTTACAAATTCTGCTGTTACAGTCCATGTGGCAAAACACTAAACACTAAGAATGTTAAAACTAAAGAATATGAAACCTGATGGAACATTTCAATAATGTCTAATTGAAGGTTTCTATTAACTGAATAAAAATGCAGAGATCTGTTTGTAAACATTCCTTCCTTTTTAGCAGATTTATGTTTTCAAAACTGCACACAACTTTCACCCACTTATTGTAACCTGCAGTAACATTTTTAATCCACTAGAGGGAGCAACACGTACACTTACAGGAACTTGGCACAGAAGAATGAAAATCCTTTAGTATTGCAAAATATTTTCAAATCAAAGTGTCAAATATGTTTTTAATAGCAGGATACAAACACACACCATGTAAGACATACAAAATACACAATACTACAAAATACTACAATATTATATTTACATAGGGCGGCACGGTGGCTTAGTGGTTAGCACGTTCGCCTCTCAGCGCTAGGGATTGCTGGTTCGAATCCCCATCTGGGTGGAGTTTCCATGTTCTCCCCGTGTCTGCGTGGGTTTCCTCCGGGTTCTCCGGTTTCCTCCCACAGTCCAAAAACATGGATCAAGTTAATTGAGTTCTCTAAATTGCCCCATATAGAGTGTGTTTGAGTGTGTGAGTGTGTACCCAGCGATGGATTGGCGCCCTGTCCTGGGTGTATCTGCCCAGCGCCCGAGACGTTTTTCTGGATCGGCATGGGGAACCCCACCGCGACCCTAATAGATGATAAAGCGGGAGATAATGAATGAATGAATTATATTTACATAGGGCGGCACGGTGGCTTAGTGGTTAGCACGTTCGCCTCTCAGCGCTAGGGATTCCTGGTTCGAATCCCCATCTGGGTGGAGTTTCCATGTTCTCCCCGTGTCTGCGTGGGTTTCCTCCGGGTTCTCCGGTTTCCTCCCACAGTCCAAAAACATGGATCAAGTTAATTGAGTTCTCTAAATTGCCCTATATAGAGTGTGTCTGTGTGTGTGAGTGTGTGCGCAGCGATGGATTGGCGCCCTGTCCTGGGTGTATCTGCCCTGCGCCCGAGACGCTCTCCCCTGGATGGGCATGGGGAACCCCACTGCGACCCTAATAGAGGATAAAATGGGAGATAATGAATGAATGAATATATTTACATACCATCACCTCATATAACAAACTTATGTTACTAGCTAGATTTATATTTAGGTATAATACTTCAATGTCTCATAACAATTTGAATATTATGTTACAGTTGTCTACATAATAAACAACTTTAGTTGAATTGGCTTTCTAAAGTGTTGTTCCTTGCTTTGCAGATATAATGACTTTCACTCTTATTGACAGTTTTTCCACAAGATAATGGATTGTGTTGAAATTCTCACTCAGAAAAGCACATTACGTGACATACGTGACCATTCTTTTTCACCTCTAGCCACGCGATCGCTACTGTGCTGTGAACTGTGCTGTGAACTGTGCTGTAATGTTGATTAGGTCCGAAACTACACCTGCTGATGTATCTGAAGCCAAGCTGTGCATCTTCAGGATCATTAAACACTTTGTTAGGTATTTAGGAAATGCACAGGCCCTGAACTATTTTATATTGATTTTTTTTTAATTAATTTCATCTTATTATCTTCTGTTTTTGTCAAATAAAATCATCCTAATTTCTGGAAAAAAAAGAGGAAAAACAAAAAAAAAGGTTTTCTTTTGTTAGAAAAACAAGTAAAATATAAAAAAAAATATATTTTTTAAAAACTACGCCCTTAGCGCCATCTTGTGGTGAAATTTTAACTGATTCGACTATCACTCAACTATAGGGAAAATATGACGAATCAGATTCGACTATGAAAATCTTTAGTTGAATACAGCCCTAGTAGTTACCATTAAGCTATCATTCAATCCGGATTACTTATTGTTAATTTGAATAAAATTTAAACTATTATTCGTTTCTTATAATATATGGTTCTGTCTCATTTTTTACTAGTATTCCCTGCCCCATAACAGAACATTTGTAAAGTCAGACTTGATGTTGGACTAAAGGACCTGCCACTAATTTTTAAAATTTTTTTCTATTTCACTTCAAAGATATTTTTTGAGGTTGAGGTCAGGGCTTAGTGCAGGAGAGTGCACTGAGGCACAGCCATGCTGAAACAGAAAAGGGCCTTTTGCCAAACTGTAAAAGTAAAAATTTGTGCAAAATGCATGACTAGATGCTAGATTTGTGACAACCTGTGATTCCACTCATCTGACTTATACATCTGGACTATGGGAGAAAAAAGACCATAGAGACAGATTACTCATTCATTCATTCATTCATTCATTATCTTCTGCTTTATCTTATATTAGGGGTTCCCCATGCCCATCCAGGGGAGAACGTCTCGGGCACTTGGCAGATACACCCAGGACAGGGCGCCAATCTATCACTGGGCACTCACTCACTCACTCACTCACTCATACAAACACACTCTATATGGGGCAATTTGGAGAACTCAATTGACTTGATCCATCTTTTTGGACTGTAAGAGGAAACCGGAGAACCCGGAGGAAACCCACACAGACACAGGGAGAACATGTAAACTCCACCCAGATGGGGATTCGAACAGGGAATCCCTAGTGCTGAGAGGCAAACGTGCTAACCACTAAGCCACCATGCTGCCCAGAGACAGATTAATCCTTTGGAATTAAAATCCAGGAACTCAAAAAGATTTTGCTGTAAAATAACAGAGCTAACATCTAAATCACCAACACATCACCCTGAATTCTGAACAAAGTCGATCAGACAATTCTAATAAAGGGAAAGTGTCAAGATATTTCTTTTGCACTGATTTGGGTTATGCAGCATGATTAACAACCTCAAAACTGCACAATGGTTAAACATAAACAATAAGAAAATCATTTCAAACAACCAAGAAAACACTTCAGCCTACATTTAACAACATAGCCATAAAAAGTCAGCAATTCATTTGAGAAGCCTCACCAACATCCTGAAATGTTGTTTTGTTCAAAAGTATGGCCTAAGAACACTTAATTAAAAGCAACTGGGCGGCTGGGTGGTTAAGCGTCTAGCATATTCTTCTCTCAGTGCTGGGGATTCAGATTCAAATCCCGATCTGGGTGGAGATTCTATATTCACCTGTGTCCATGTAGGTTTACTTCGGGTTCGCCAGTTTCCTCCCACAGCTGGGGCACGGGGCGGCATGGTGGTATAGTGCTTAGCACTGTCAGCACTGGGGATCCAGGTTCGAATCTTAATCTAAGTTTCCATGTTTGCCCACATGTTTGTGTCTGTGAAGGCTTTCTCCAGGTTCTCTGGTTTCCTCCCACAGTCGAAAAACAAGGATTCAAGGTAAACTGGCTGCTCTAAATTGCATCTATACAGTGTGTGCCCAGTGGTGGGCAGCCAATGGATTGGTGCCCTGTCCTAAGTGTATCTGTCCAGCACCAAACTTACTCCCCCTGAATGGGCATGGGGACCACCCTAGTAAAGGATTAAAAGAATTAATGAGATGAGCTCAGATTGTGCATGTTTATTTGCTTTTGGAGAAAAATGCTACACAATGTACATTAATGTTATGTATTTCACTATTTAATACATACTGTAGGGCGGCAGAGTGGGTTATGGTTAACGCGTTCGCCTCTCGGCACTAGGGAGAGATTCCAACCTGGGTGGAGTTTCCATGTTCTCCCCGTGTCCGCGTGGGTTTCCTCCGGGTTCTCTGGTTTCCTCCCACAGTCCAAAAACACGGATCAAGTCTATTGAATTCTCCAAATAGCCCCATATAGAGTGTGTTTGTGTGTGTGTCTGTGCAGTTGAATGTGCCCAGTGATAGATCTTGATGGGCATGGAGAACCCCCCCCCCCCCCCCCCCCCGTACCGCAACCCTAGTAGAGGGTTGAGCAGAATAAAGGGAAAAAAAAATACATACTGTTGGTTGTTCAGATCCTTTTTATAAAGAGTTATTAAAAACTATTAATAAGCTATCACCTATAAATTAAGGACAGCACGGTGGCTTAGTGGTTAGCACATTCGTGCACACAGTGCTAGGGATTCCCGCTTCGAATCCCAACTGGGGTGGAGTTTCCATGTTCCATGTTCCAGTCCAAAAAACATGGATCAAGTCAATTGAGTTCTCCAAATTGCTCCATATAGTGTGTGTGTGTGTGTGTCTGGGAGTGTGTGCCCAGGGATAGATTCGCGCCCTGTCCTGGGAGTATCTGCCCAGCGCCCGAGACGTTAACCCCTTAATGGGCATATCCTAAAATAGGATAAAGCGGAAGATAATGAATGGATGAATTGTTCAGATCCTTTTTATCAAAAGTTATAAAAAAATATTAATAAACTATAACCTATGAATTAAGGGCGGCACAGTGGCTTAGTGGTTAGCATGTTCTCCTCTCAGCACTAGGGATTCCCGGTTCGAATCCCAATCTGGGTGGAGTTTCCATGTTCTCCCCGTGTCCGTGTGGGTTTCCTCCGGGTTCTCCGGTTTCCTCCCACAGTCCCAAAACATGGATTAATTCAATTGAATTCTGCAAATTGCCCCATATAGAGTGTGTCTGTGTGAGTGAGTGAGTGTGTGCCCAGCGATAGATTGGCGCCCTGTCCTGGGTGTATCTGCCCAGCGCCCGAAACATTCTCCCCTGGATGGGCATGGGGAACCCCTCCGCGACCCTAATAGAGGATGAAGCGGAAGATAATGTATGGATGTTCAGATACTTTTTATTAAAAGTTATTAAAAAATATTAATAAACTATAACCTATAAATTAAGGGCGGCACGGTGGCTTAGTGGTCAGCACATTTACCTCTCAGCGCTAGGGATTCCCGGTTCGAATCCCCATCTGGGTGGAGTTTCCATGTTCTCCCAGTGTCCGCGTGGGTTTCCTCCGGGTTCTCCGGTTTCCTCCCACAGTCCCAAAACATGGATCAATTCAATTGAATTCTCCAAAATGCCCCATATAGAGTGTGTCTGTGTAAGTGAGTGTGTGCCCAGCGATAGATTGGCGCCCTGTCTTGGGTCTATCTGCCCAGCGCCCGAAACGTTCTCCCCTGGATGGGCATGGGGAACCCCCCACGACCCTAATAGAGGATAAAGCGGAAGATAATGAATGGATGGATTGTTCAGATCCTTTTTATAAAAAATTTATTTAAAAATATTAATAAACTATAACCTATAAATTAAGGGCGGCATGGTGGCTTAGTGGTTGGCACGTTCGCCTCTCAGCGCTAGGGATTCCCGGTTCGAATCCCAATCTGGGTGGAGTTTCCATGTTCTCCTAGTGTCCGCGTGGGTTTCCTCCGGGTTCTCCGGTTTCCTCCCACAGTCCCAAAACATGGATCAAGTCAATTGAATTCTATAGAGTGTGTATGTGTGAGTGAGTGAGTGTGTGCCCAGCGATAGATTGGCGCCCTGTCCTGGGTGTATCTGCCCAGCGCCCGAAACGTTCTCCCCTGGATGGCCATGGGGAACCCTAACATAGGATAAAGAGGAAGATAATGGATGGATAACCTATAAATTGTGGGTATGTAAATAAGATGTAAATGAGGAGCAGTTCTGACAGCGTTGATGTGCAGAAGGCTGTCAGCTGATCTGTTCAGCAGCTGTACTGCACCTTTAACTGCAGACAAACCCTGAGCGAGAAACTGTAGCGAGTCAAAGCCATGTTTTCCCTTTCATCAAACTTAGTTCGTTTGTCTCGTTAGTGCCAATGAGGAGCAAAAGTTTGGATACACAGCTAATTTAATCAGGCGAAAACAACGAGACGTCTGGCGCTGACATCCCCCCGTTCCTCACCTGAAGAAGGTAAGATTAACAGCACAACTGCATAATGTCCTCCCAATATACTTTATCATCCGAAATTAACTGTTTCATATTCCGTCCTCGTGTCCTGAGACGTTGACAGAAGGTTATTTTAACATAGGTAATAAACTAAAGAGGATAAAACTGTTAACGTGTCGTCTTCGTGCGTTTGTGTCTTCGTCAGTCATGTTGTTTAATACATACTGAAATGAATGTCCTGCTCTTAATAGCTTAATGTTTCTTAATGTTTCTTAATAACCTGCTGATAACACTGAAATAACACATACCACCTGTACAGTTAAGGACGATATTATAAAATAGTTATAATATAATATCAATATAAAATGAATAAAATACATTACAAAATAGTCCTTGTTTTCTAAGGATTTTCCAAGTGATATTAACCAGAGCAATATAAACTGGACACAGCTTTTTTAGACATCATGGTTTTATTTTGGATGCTTACACTATATTATAATTAATTCTGTACATCTGAAATTAAATGATGTTTTTAGATGATGAAGGTTTTTCTTGGAGACGGTGGTGACCTTTCATTCTAACAGGCTGACATTTCCATCTTTATTGACTGCACTAGGGTCTAATATAACTCTTTAGCTTTATCTTGATCGAACATACAGATATAAGACTAGAGATCGAACTTTAAAGTTCGAATAGACATTTAAATCCAAATAGGAACCAATATTTCCTCGTTTCAGTTGCTTTGTACAAGGAAGAGAAACCATAGTCGATATATAACAACAATATATAACAAATAATACATAGAATTTGATTAAAGCGTTAGAATAAACTTATTTTATACTACTAAAATTAATGTTTAAACAGAGGAACATCTAAGAATTATTTAATACTACACAAAACATTAACCTTTACAGATAACAGAATAGTGCCTAAATGCCCGGTTTGTCATTTGACCACACTAAGCCCCAAATTCCAGGTCTGGTGCAGGAGGTAATTATAAAGCAGTTAGCATGTTTTATTCCTGGTTTCCTAAGACAGCTTATCAGTGTGGACTGGACCTTGCCCTCTGTCAGGTCTATAAGATCACCAGAAAATACAGTTATCGGTCCTTTTATCTCCATGGTGGAGACCTTACCTGTTCACTTCCTGCTGTGTAATGAATTTCAATATCTATACTTATTGTTATTTTCATATTAGATTACAAAATGTACATAAAATTATATTATTATATTATTATGTAATGAATTTCAATATCTATACTTATTGTTATTTTCATATTAGATTACAAAATGTACATAAAATTATAATAATATTATAAATTATTATAAATAAAGTACCATTTCATATTTTTAGTTTATATTATTTTATTTTCAACAATGTATACATTTTTATTAAGATCAAAAACGATAGAAACGATCTTTCTTAGATGAGCTTAAAATGATTTCATTCTAAATGTATGGAAACTCTTAACTTGCAATGAGCTAAAGATTTAAGATAATAGCTTTTTAATATGTATCTACAAAAAACAAACAAACATGATTTTCATCTCATATCTAAAATGACCTAAGTTAAACTGAATACCTGGTGAACAGCCAGATGTTAGCAAGAACATAGCTTGAACTTTGAGTGTATTAGATTTTACATTGAGGAGAATTATGATTTATTTATTGCTTTGTATGGATTTGTTAAATAATGTTAAAATTTCCAGCATACTTGTGTTAATTAATGAATAAACTTGCTTTAAATCTGTGCTTACACATTAACTCGGTTCAGAATGCAACCATTTACATATGCCTTGACATTGTCAGCTAGAAAAAAAAAATCAATATTCATTAACAATAGACTTTGTATCCCAATGTACATTATTGTAAACTTTAGAACTTTTTTACTTTATATTTTAGATTTATTTAGTTAAATCTTTAAGACTTTTTAAAAACGTTTTTTTGTCATAGCTTGCATTTGTACGGTATGTAAAACCGTTGTCAGCATCTTGCCTGACAAAGTTCAACTAAATACCTATTAATAGTCCACTCATTAATTAAGAGCAATTTGTTCCTGTCTATTCAGGAAATTTACAGATGTTATGGTTATATAATTAACTTCTGATGAATGTGATTAGATCGATTGATTTTCTTGTAGTTAGTAAAGTACCATATGCCTATTTACTGTATCATTTGCAAAGCAGGCAGTTTTCGTGTCCATTTCATAGAAATAAGATTAAGAAACCTATAACAATTAATGATCTTATATGATATGGTTGTGCATTAGTCCCTTCAGCATAGATAAAAGATAAAACAGTGTGAAGACCGTTTCCTTTAATCTCTACCCCTCTCTGAGGGTATCTGTTTACTCATTGTAAAATAAAAAGCCATTTAGTCAGACCACTAATGGCTCAGTGATAGCTGAGTGTGCATCGAGGCATTCATTATGTGGTTGTTTGGTGTGTACACTTTGAGTATAGCAATACTTACTTACTTATTTACTTACAACTCTTTATTATCTAATCCTCAGATGCTACCACACAGCTAAACAGGACAGCTAAAACGGACATTATCTCATACACTGGAACTCCACAAGTGACAAAAAGTAATCCACCTTTTTACTCATTCCATGCAAAATGGCTACCTACAGTCCTGTTTCCACACAAGTGGCAATCACAGATGGAACTAATGGGAACTTGAAAACAAATGGCACTCAGGAGTCAATGAAACTTAAAAAAGAAATCTCCCTCATTAATGGGGTGTGTCTCATTGTGGGGAACATGATTGGCTCTGGCATTTTTGTCTCACCTAAAGGAGTCCTAATGTATAGCGCTTCCTACGGATTGTCGTTGGTCGTCTGGACCATTGGTGGAATTTTTTCAGTGTTTGGAGCCCTGTGCTATGCTGAGTTAGGAACCACGATCACCAAATCTGGTGCCAGTTATGCCTATATACTAGAAGCTTTTGGAGGATTCATGGCCTTTATCCGTCTGTGGACATCTCTTCTCATCATTGAGCCCACCAGTCAGGCTGTAATAGCCATTACCTTCTCCAACTACATGGTGCAGCCCATCTTTCCAACATGTATAGCACCCTATATAGCCAACCGTCTATTGGCTGCAGCTTGCATATGTGAGTAAACACTTTGTCATTTTGTCAAATGTAATGGAACAGATTAATCTCTCTAGCACTGGTCTTAAGAAAGATTTCGTGTCAGAATTTGTAGAATTAATTTCAAATTCAAAAATATTGCAGAAATTCGGATTTACAGAGAATAAGGCATTACAACCTTTTTACAATTAAAGTTAGGTTTTAGCAAAATTGTTTTTGAACTGTACATTAAATGGCAGTCATCACAACAAAATGAGATTGAAGTCTTTCAAATCTGTCATTTCTTTTCAATGTCACACAGTTTATTAGATTTTCATGTTCAATCCCACATTTTGTTATCCATTGACCTACTTATAAGTAAATTTTTTAAATTTTACAAATTACTTGCTTTGTTAAAAAAAAGTTTCTTTAAACTTCTTTAAATATTTATAACCTAGTTTAATACACCCAGGAGAGAGCGCCAATCTATCACAGGGCACACAGTCATTCACACAGACACTATACAGGGGCAATTTAGATAGGGACAAATTCAAGCAGCCAGTTCACTTCAAATCCATGTTTTTGGACTGTGGGAGGAAACCGTAGAACCTAGAGAAAACCTACATGGACACGGGAGAACATGAAATATCCAACCAAATTGGGATTGAACCTGATACCCAGTGCTGAGAGGCGAGCATGCTAACCACTAATTTTAAATTATTTTTTAATTAAAATTTTGTATTATACATTTTTTTAACAACTCACTGTGATAAACTAGAAATTAGAAATAGTTAATGAAAGTTTAACACTAAAAATTACTGACCACTATTTGTTGTAAAAAAAAAAAAAACCCACATTGTTTTGGGTTAAGTCTGTTCATTTGCATGGGAGTTAAATAATGCATGGTAATGTATTTTGAAAGCTAAAGTAGTATGACCCACTGTAGAAAAAGGAAATGTTAAAAAAAAGGTAGTGAAAGAACCATAATCACTAAACTTTAAATGCTGTGGTAATAAAGAGTTAATAAACATAATAAAATAAAGCCGTTTTAACAATACAGCTCACAAAGAAAAATCCTTCTATATGACACTTGAGTTCTTATAGAATAAATACAAATTGTGTAAGGATGATAAAGGACGACACATACATACAGAGTAAGACAGGAAAAAAAAACGGAAAAGGAAATAAGAACTCATGTCCCGTGCCTGTGGTTTAATCAGACAAGTGAATCACAGACATGACAGCATGTGACTTAATAGTAAGGCAATAACTGGGCCATTAAAAAAAATAACTATAAGCACACACTTTTAGACTGAAACACATTACATGTAGTCTTCTGGTTGTTGCTGAGTCTAATAATTTGAGGAAACTAACTCTAGTCTCTCTATCCAACAATGATTTAGCAGAAACTGCACAATCTTCAGAACCTAATTGTCTATAGTATGACTGTTTGCTTTTTTTCTTTTTTTTTTAAAGGAGTAGTTTAGGTGTTTTTTTAGAAGTGACATTTTCGTTCAATAGTAGTAAGTAATTTAGGGTATTTATATAAAATGTGTAGTTCTTGTTCTTAATAACATTCTATAATACACACAAATATTTTAAAGGAAGGGAAATATGGAAGTTTTTAAAAAACACTCAAGGGAATGTCCTTTCTTAGGTTATATTGCAAAATCCAGTAGCATAAGACTGACTACTGAAAGCTGTTGTTGCAGAACAATTTGCTATAGTACCATATTATCAGTTTTGGTAGACGTTTGAGTGTCTATGAATATTTAGCCAAAAACGATATTTAAAATAACAAATTTTTTGTAAATGCTTAACTACTGAGAATATAAATATTCATCAAAACATGTTAGTAAATTTTAATTACATTTATTAAATTTAATTATAATAAATAATTACGTTGGCGACATGGTGGCTTAGTGGTTAGCACCTTCGCCTCTCAACGCTAGAGATTCCCTGTTCGAATCCCCATCTGGGTGGAGTTTCCATGTTCTCCCCGTGTCCGTGTGGGTTTCCTCCGGGTTCTCCGGTTTCCTCCCACAGTCCAAAAACATGGATCGAGTCAATTGAGTTTTCCAAATTTCCCCATATAGAGTGTGTATGTGTGCGTGAGTGTGTGCCCAGCTATGGATTGGCGCCCTGTCCTGGGTCTATCTGCCCAGCGCCTGAAACGTTCTCCTCTGGATGGGCATGGGGAACCCCCCCGACCCTGATATAGGATAAAGCGGAAGATAATGAATGAATGAATGAATAATTACATTATACACATATGATTCCATTCTTCACTTCTCATTAATAGAATATATGTTTATTACTATTTATTGAAATGATGTGAGACTTATATTGACGAGTGATTCTCAAAAAATCACCTATGACTAATAGTTTAATTAATAGTTTAATTAATAGTTTACTTAATAGTTTACAACTTTGAGTCATAAATATGCATACATACACACACATACTCAGAGTGGAAGAGAGAGAGAGATAAAAGCTTTTTAGGGATGTGAATCTGCTGATAGTTGGAAGGTAAAGTCCTCCACATTAAGACTCTGACCCATGCCATAATGACAGCTCAGCATACAGAGAGATAGAGGGTGAAAGCATGAGGCAGAGAAACTAAAATGAAGAACTTGGCTAGATGTCAATTTTGCATACACATGAGACAAAATACAAAAATCACACACCATTTTTTTTGTGCTGAGATGACGAAACATAACTAACTATAACCCTAACCATAAACATACACTAAAACATGTGAACAACAAATGATCAACTTTTATTGTGCAAACCAAAATTTTGTCCCCACAAGAAAGAGAACTCCCCACAAAGTAATACATACCTGGTATACTGATCTGGTACAATTGTTTCTCTCTTACTTTCTGTTTATGAGAGAGAGAGAGAGAGAGAGAGAGAGAGTGATAGAGGGGTGGCTTTCAGGTAAAGAAGATTAACATTTAGACAGGCTGTACCACGTTTCAAGCACAAGTGATACATTTAGAGTAATACATCATTTAACACTGCAATGTTAGCTCCCGCGTGTCTAATTAAGTAATAAAAATTCATTACTTTAACATCAGCCAGTTGAAAATCAATCAGATAGGAAAGCATTTGGTTATTAATTAATCCAGCCTGAGTTTATATAAGGGATAGAAATGGAATTGTGCATTTGTTAATTGTTCATAAGTTAACCTACAACTAAAGATAGAATACAAATAGTCTCATTAGATCTACCATACATGAACTTATAAGAATAAATACTGATAACATTAGAGATTAGATGAAGTTCGTAGAGAAGGACTGATAGTCTTTGGAGTGTGAGTCACATTTTGAAGGACAAGCTTTTTTTCCCTTTTACTTGGTCAGCAGGTCTCATAGCTTGTCTTTATAAATAACCACCGAAAAAAGACTTTCACACCTTGTTTTCCCCAACTTTGGAATATTGAATTTTACATTTGGAGAGTGAGGGAAAAAAATCCAATAGGCAGTGAGAAAAGGTGATAAATCAATACTGTTCTGTGAAGTGTGCTGATGTGAGCCAATATGTCACATATATATACATGTGCGGAATCCTATTGTTTGTTTATTTTCACCTTATTTTCACCTGTCTTTCTACGTATATTGTATAAACTATAATAAATGTAATCATGTCATTCCTCTCACTCTGTCACAGTACCTCTCAGTTTAGTGCTGATCTAAGCGTTTACCGTTTTCATGTCCAGAAAAACAGCCAGCAAGACAGCTGATGTCAGCACTGTTACTTCCTCACACCAAGAGACCACCTTAAAAAATACATACACAAGCACACAGAGCATTCCTATAACTTATATATGACATTATAAAGATATCCTCTATGTTAATATAAAACTAATAATAATAATACATTTTGTTTATATAGCGCTTTTAAGGACCTCAAAGATGCTTTACAAAACAAATAAAACAGTATAACATTAAAAAAGTATGAAACATACAGAACATTAATGCCTTTTTAAAAATAAGAAAACAGAAACAGAAATACAATATCAGATTAGAGGTTAAAAGCGATCCGAAACAGATGGGTTTTGAGAAGTGATTTAAAAGCAACAGAAAAGGCTCATGGCGGCACGGTGGCTTAGTGGTTAGCACGTTCGCCTCTCAGCACTAGGGATTTCCGGTTCGAATCCCCATCTGGGTGGAGTTTCCATGTTCTCGCCGTGTCCACGTGAGTTTCCTCCGGGTTCTCCGGTTTCCTCCCACAGTCCAAAAACATGGATCAAGTCAATTGAATTCTCAAAATTGCCTCATATAGAGTGTGTCTGTGTGAGTGAGTGTGTGCCCAGCGATGGATTGGCGCCCTGTCCTGGGTGTATCTGCCCAGCGCCCGAAACGTTCTCCTCTGGATGGGCATGGGGAACCCCCCCGACCCTAATAGATGATAAAGCAGAAGATAATGGATGAATGAAAGAAATTATTAATTATTTTATTAATTATTATTATTCAATTATTATTATTATTATTATTATTATTATTATTATTATTATTATTATTATTTGTAATTTTAATTTGTATTATTATTTGTAAAATTAATCTCAAATTCAAAAATATTGCAGAAATGCTGATTTACAGAGGATAAGGCATTACAACCTTTTTACAATTAAAGTTAAATTTTCTGGCAAATTCTTTTTAGATCTGTACATTGAATGGCAGTCATCAGATGGGTTTTGAGAAGTGATTTAAAAGTAGACAGATCGGAGGTGTCGCGTGATTTTTTAGGGAGAGCGTTCCAAAGTGAGGGGGCAGCAACTGAAAAGGCTATTATTCATCCATTCATTCATTATCTTCCACTTTATCCTATATTATGGTCATCCATCCAACCATCCATCCATTATCTTCTGCTTTATCCTCTACTAGGGTCGCAGGGGGGGTTCCCCATGCCCATCCAGGGGAGAACGTTTCGGGCGCTGGGCAGATACACCCAGGACAGGGCGCCAATCCATTACTGGGCACCCACTCACACGCACACAAACACACTCTATATGGGGAAATTTGGAGAACTCAAAATTTAATTCTCAAAATTGCCCCATACAGAGTGTGTCTGTGTGAGTGAGTGTGTGCCCAGCGATGGATTGGTTCCCTGTCCTGGGTGTATCTGCCCAGCGCCCAAGATGTTCTCCCCTGGATGGGCATGGGGAACCCCACCGCGACCCTAATAGAGGATAAAGCGGAAGATAATGAATGAATGAATGAATGAATATAAAACTGTTAATGTGATTGTTAATGTGATTGTTTTGAAATAAGGCTTAACAAAATGAGTATTGCTACTGACTGTTATACTAAAAGTTTTGTTATAAAAACTGTTCTTTAGGTTTGTTGACCTTTGTGAACTGTGCTTACGTGAAATGGGGGACACGTGTACAAGATTTTTTCACATATGCCAAAGTCATCGCTCTCATTGCTGTCATAATCACTGGCCTGGTCAAAATATTCCAAGGTAAGGAACACACACACGTATATATATATATATATATATATATATATATATATATATATATATATATATATATATATATATAGAGAGAGAGAGAGAGAGAGAGAGAGAGAGAGAGAGAGAGAGAGAGAGAGAGAGAGAGAGAGAGCTGATTCTGAAACTAAGTTGTCTTGTTTGTGTTAGGTTACACCCAGAATTTTGAGGGCCTGTTTGTGGGTTCCTCCCAAGACCCAGGTGATATTGCACTGGCTCTCTACTCGGCTCTGTTCTCCTATTCAGGGTGGGACACACTCAACTTTGTCACTGAAGAAATTAAAAACCCAGAAAGGTGAAGTTGGACATATTTTGTAAATCTTCGATCTTAAAATCTTTAGAAATTTACATGACATTACATGAGGTCATTTAGCAGATACTCTTATTCAAAAAAGACCTACAAATAACCCAACTTGGTTGGGGTCAGAACACAGGCTTGATGCAGTCCACTGGAGCAATGAGGTTAAGGGTCCTGCTCAAGCCCCCACATTAGTAATGTTAGTGGACCTGGGATTTGAACCCACAACCTTCTAGCCCAACATCCTAACCACTGAGCCGCCACACCCTCATAGAAATAGTATGTATATGTGACCAGTATTAATCACTATTATTATTATAGTATTAGTGAACACTATTTAAACAACTTGCTTGTTTCTAGAATCCTAAGCAATTTTAATTTTATTTTCATTTACTTTAGTTACCAAATAAGTAATTTTAAAATAATAGGTGGTAGTCGGCCTGGAATGCTGTCTGCTTTGTTAGTCTACATAGATCAGGTGTTATTTGGATGGTGGATCATTTTCAGTAATGCAGTGACACGCGGTGACATGTGGTGCTGATGGTTCGACACCTGCTGTAATTTTTTTTAGACACATTTAATTAATGTATTCATCATGTAGTTTTTAAGTCAGAGTCATTAGCTTATTTAGTTCTTCCTCAGTGGTCACAGGATGCTTCTCACATGATTCTGTTGATGCAATTTGTTTAAAAAACAACTCAGTAGTAGCAGAAATGTGTTTGAAAACTCCATTACACTGCTGTGTTTTATGGTCAGAATATTCTTATCACAAGAATCTTTTAACACAGTTACTGTAGGCCCACTAATCTTAGTTTGAGTCAAACGACATGTCCATCCATCCATTATCTTCCGCTTTTTCCTCTATTAGGGTCGCGGGGGAGGTTCCCATGCTCATCCAGAAGAGAATGTTTCGGGCGCTGGGTACACACTCACTCACACAGCCACGCACACATAGACACACTATATGGGGCAATTTGGAGAACTCAATTGACTTGATCCATGTTTTTGGACTGTGGGAGAGATAATTAACAGATAGTTATATCCATCCATTATCTTCCGCTTTATCCTCTATTAGGGTCGCGGGGGTGGGGGTGGTTCCCATGCCCATCCAGGGGAGAACATCTCAGGCGCTGGGCAGATAGACCCAGGACAGGGCGCCAATCCATCGCTGGGCACACACTCACTCACACAAACACACTCTATATCGGGCAATTTTGAGAATTCAATTGACTTGATCCATGTTTTTGGACTGTGGGAGGAAACCGGAGAACCCGGAGGAAACCCACGCGGACACGGGGAGAACATAGAAACTCCACCCAGATTGGGATCCAAATCCCTAGTGCTGAGAGGCGAACATGCTAACCTCTAAGCCACGGCATGTCTTCAATTTAAAAAATAAATAAATAAATAAGGCGGCACGGTGGCTTAGTGGTTAGGACGTTCTCCTCTCAGCGCTAGGGATTCCCGGTTCGAATCCCCATCTGGGTGGAGTTTCCATGTTCTCCCCGTGTCCGCGTGGGTTTCCTCCGGGTTCTCCGGTTTCCTCCCACAGTCCAAAAACATGGATCAAGTCAATTGAATTCTCCAAATTGCCCCATATAGAGTGTGTCTGTGTGAGTGAGTGTGTGCCCAGTGATGGATTGGCGCCCTGTCCTGAGTCTATCTGCCCAGCGCCCGAGACGTTCTCCCCTGGATGGGCATGGGGAACCCCACCGCGATCCTAATAGAGGATGAAGCGGGATATAATGAATGAATGAATGAATAAATAAATTAATTAATTAAAAAAAGCTAATTACGCATTAGAAATTCAATCAAAAGATGGCCGACTTCAATTTCATGAATGATGTGGAAAAAAAATAACACGGATCCACTTAGGTTGCAATCTGATGTATTCCGCTGACTGTGTATTAAGTAACTCAACTGGCATGTGACAACCCCCTGATGTTTCTAATGAGGTTTTTAGGTTAATCATCACGTATAATATACTTTTAACATACCTGGTTTTACAAAATTCTGATTTAATTGTCCATTGTTTTGTTTAATGATTAACATTTAGCTGACCTATACTGCTTTAACAATTAACTAAAAAATTACAGCTTTTTATATTTTGAACTGGGCGGCACGGTGGCTTAGTAGTTAGCACGTTCACCTCTCAGTGTTAGGGATTCCCGGTTCGAATCCCCATCTGGGTGGAGTTTCCATGTTCTCCCCGTGTCCGCGTGGGTTTCCTCCGGGTTCTCCAGTTTCCTCCCGCAGTCCAAAAACATGGATCAAGTCAATTCATTCATTCATTATCTCCCGCTTTTCCTCTATTAGGGTCGCAGTGGGGTTCCCCATGCCCATCCAGGGGAGAACATCTCGGGCGCTGGGCAGATAGACCCAGGACAGGGCGCCAATCCATCGCTGGGTACACACTCACTCACTCAAACACACTCTATATGGGGCAATTTTAGAGAACTCAATTAACTTGATCCATGTTTTTGGACTGTGGGAGGAAACCGGAGAACCCGGAGGAAACCCACGCGGACACGGGGAGAACATGGAAACTCCACCCAGATGGGGATTCGAACCGGGAATCCCTAGCGCTGAGAGGAGAACGTGCTAACCACTAAACCACCGTGCCGCCGGATCAAGTCAATTGAATTCTCCAAATTGCCCCATATAGAGTGTGTTTGTGTGAGCGAGTGTGTGCCCAGCGATAGATTGGCGCCCTGTCCTGGGTCTATCTGCCCAGCGCCCGAAACCTTCTCCTCTGGATGGGCATGGGGAACCCCCCCTCCACGACCCTAATAGAGGATAAAGTGGAAGATAATGGATGGATGGATGGATGGATGAACTTGTCATGTTGAAAGCTAATCGACGCTCTTTCCTGCCCTCTGGTGGGTACAATTCTTTAAAACAGGAACCTACCACTGGCAATTGCAATCTCTATGCCCATTGTCACGGTGATCTATATCTTGACCAACGTGGCCTATTATACCATTCTACCCATCAATGCTATCCTGGATAGTGATGCTGTTGCTGTGGTGAGTGTTTAAGTTTGTAACAAATCAATATGTGTGGAATTGAAAAATAGGACCTGTAACTGACGTAGCTTTCAAATGTGTAGACATTTGCAGATCAAGTGTTTGGAGTGTTTAATTGGACAATCCCACTTGCTGTCGCTCTGTCCTGTTTTGGTGGATTAAATGCATCTATCTTAGCAGCCTCAAGGTCAGTAATACAAAACATACCAAACATCATAATTTGCACTCATCCTCATGCTGCTTTTCTGATGTGCTCCTTATCATTCTCCAGGCTGTTCTTCGTGGGCTCTCGAGAGGGCCATCTGCCTGACTACCTATGCATGATTCACGTCACTCGCTTCACCCCCATCCCAGCCTTGCTCTTCAATGTCAGTCACTTCCAAACTCTCATGCATTTGTGTGTTCCCATTTAGATGCACAGACAACAAAAAATAATAAAAGAAAAGTAGATTTATATTTAATCCCAACATTTTGTAATGGGTGGCATGGTGGCATGTTTGCCTCTGAGTACTGGTTTAAATCCTGATCTGGGTGAAAGTTCCACGTTCTCCCCGTGTTTGTATGGGTTGCACAGACATGAAATTATGGTAACTTGCCCCTATATAGTGTGTAAGAGGCAGCACGGTGGCTTAGTGGTTAGCACGTTCGCCTCTCAGCGCTAAGGATTCCCGGTTCGAATCCCCATCTGGGTGGAGTCTCCATGTTCTCCCCGTGTCCGTGTGGGTTTCCTCCGGGTTCTCCGGTTTCCTTCTGCACTCCAAAAAACATGGCCGTCAATTGAGTTCTCCAAATTGCCCCATATAGAGTGTGTCTGTGTGAGTGAGTGTGCCCAGCGATAGATTGGCGCCCTGTACTGGGTCTATCTGCCCAGCGCCCGAAACGTTCTCCCCTGGATGGGCATGGGGAACCCCCCCGCGACCCTAATAGAGGATAAAGCAGGAGATAATGGATGGATGGATAGTGTGTGAGAGTGATCGTCCTGGGTGCGATTGCCGAGTTCAAGCGACGTTCAACTCTGGATGAGCAAGTGGATTCTCCATCGCAACCCAAGTAGGGGATTAAGCGGAAGATAATGGATGGTTCGCAATTTGTCAACACTAAATTTAATTTAAATAGAGCTACTCATTTAGTGTGTTGCACTAGAACAAGTGGATCAAACACTGTAGTGCTTTTAAAATTGTTCTAAACACATTAGCGGCACTGCTGGATTAAAAGTAATCCACCAAACAAAAATGTCTAGCCATCAGTATCCTGTAAACACAATTAAAGGATCACCAAGTTTGTACATAAGCCCTAAATAAACTAGCTTGAAAGATAGGAGGAAAAAAAAAAACTAATTTAAAAGTGTTTGGTTACAGATGCTTTCTGAACTCCCAATGTTGCCGCATTAATCCTATTGAAAATTACTGTTACTAATAAAATCAATAACTCAAATGTTTTGTGCTGTGCTGGTTGACAGGGTGCCATGGCTCTGGTGTATCTGTGTGTGGAAGACATCTTTAAACTGATTAACTACTACAGCTTCAGCTACTGGTTCTTTGTGGGTCTTTCCATCCTGGGTCAAATGTACTTGCGCTGGAAACAGCCTGACCGTCCACGACCCCTGAAGGTATGCATGAATATGTGACGGAACATTTTTTGTTTGCATTACATTTAGTTGTATTGCACCACGTAATGTTTACATTACATTACATGAGGTAATTAAGGAGACACTTTTATCCAAAGCGACAAATATCTCAACTTGATGGCTGGAACACAGAGTTAGCCAAGATACAGCCCCATTGGAGCAATAAGGGTTAAGAGTTTTGCTCAAGGGGTTACATTAGTAAATTCAAATTAGAACCTTGGGTTTGAACTCTCAACCTTCAGATTGATAGCTCAACACCCTAACTACTAACCAGCATGATTAATCTGTTTAGCCTGTTTATTAATATTACTACTACTATTTATTATTTTTAGTTATTGCTATTATTACTATAGTTTAGGGGTGAGCTGCATTATTCGCTGATTCGACGATTCGATTCAGAGAACCGTAGTCGACTATGAACCTCATAGTCGAATGTACCATTTTGACCACATGGGGGTGCCCATGGCTGCTGCTAAGCATTAGTTTATACATGAAATGTCTTTGTTTTCGTTATATATAGCCTTTTGTCAAATAAAATCATCCAAATTTCTGTTAATATTTTTTTTAAATGATGTGTGCGCTTTAACAATAGGCTACACATTAATAAAGCTCCCCCTGCAGTTAGTTGCACATTCCAAATGAGCAGAGCTGAACACGCTACAGGGCCGTTAGCATCTACCGGTGTATTTTTCCATGATGGCTATGGCTTCTAAAAAAGCTTCCAAAGTACGGGAGTTTTTTGAAAAAGATAAAAACGAACCCAAGAAAGTAAAGTGCAAGTTATGTCATCTAATTCTTGCATATCACACGACAACAACCAACATTAGCGCAAAAGTCCAGAACGGGGATCCCATTTACGGTGGTCTAGAAAAACAAGTAAAATATAAAAAAAATATATTTTTTAAAAACCACGCTTATAGCGCCATCTTGTGGTGACATTTTAACTGATTCGACTATCGGTCGACTATAGGGAAAATCTGACGAATCAGATTCGACTATGAAAATCCTTAGTTGAAGACACCCCTACTATAGTTATTATTATTATTATTATTATCATCATTACTGTTACTACTTAATTCGCATTTACATTGCCTTTCATTGTCACTACAAAATCATAGTATTTAAACTTTTTTACTGTAAATTCCAATACATCACACTGCATTTCACTTTCTTGTTTTATGTTTAAATGTAATACATTTCTGTAACCGCGGGAAAGTGAGGAACGTAATTCCGATTACTTTGTATGTAGAGAACATGTGAAGGAATTGACAATAAAGTCTACTTTGACTTTGAATTTAGCCGCTAACCTTGTTGGCTTTTTATTAATTTCCTATTAAGTTAAGAATTTAACTATCTGCGGCACGGTGGCTTAGAGGTTAGCAGGTTCTCCTCTTAGCGCTAGGGATTCCTGGTTTGAATCGAGTTTCCATGTTCTCCCTATATCCGTGTGGGTTTCCTCCGGGTTCTCCGGTTTCCTCCCACAGCCCAAAAACATGGATCAAGTCAATTGAGTTCTCCAAATTGCCCCATATAGTGTGTGTTTGTGAGTGTCTGTGTGAGTGAGTGTGTACCCAGCGATAGTTTGGCGCCCTGTCCTGGGTGTATCTGCCCAGCGCCCGAAACAATCTTCCCTGGATGGGCATGGGAACCACCCCCACCCCCACGTACCTAATAGAAGATAAAGCAGAAGATAATGGATGGATATAACTATCTGTTAATTATCTGTTAACAGAAGGTTTAGAATTATGCCCAGTCTTTATAGACTGGTAACTAAACGCTTTCTTAGAATGCATTATTTATTTAGACTAGATTTGTATTTTCCTTCTAAAGGAAAACATGTGTTTTTCATAACCGGAGTCATCTTTATAATAGTTGCGACTTAATTAAAGCAAGACTAAACATTACAGGCCACAAGCTACATATTAAAACAGTAAAGATGTATCCCCTTTGCATTTGGCGGAATTTCTGTTAATCTCAATTTTAAAAAATATATTTTATTTATTTATATAGTGTAAAAGTTTTTTTTAAAACAAGTTCACTTATACTAAAATGTTATTGGGAACAACAAATGACATATTTAGGCTTATATTATACATATACATTATACATATATATATACATTATACATATATATTATACTTTAATACATTTATGTTCTATACTTGTTTTTTTCTTTAGCTCAGTATCATCTTCCCTATCGTTTTCTGCCTCCTCACGGTGTTTCTGGTGGTGGTTCCACTATACAGTGACACCATCAACTCCCTGATTGGCATTGGAATCGCCTTATCGGGGGTCCCCGTCTACTTTCTTTGCTGCTACACTCCTGCCTCTCGCAGGCCACTGTGGCTTCGGAAGTTTATAGGTGGGTAAAGTTCTGTTATCACTAAACACAAAGCTGCCTTGCAATAGAGTAATGTTTTTGTTGCAGCACGTTACACTTTAGGGCGGCAGGTGGCTTAGTGGTTAGCATGTTCTCCTCTCAGCGCTAGGGATTCCCGGGTTCGAATCCCCATCTGGGTGGAGTTTCCATGTCCTCCCCGTGTCTGCGTGGGTTTCCTCCGGGTTCTCCGGTTTCCTCCAACAGTCCAAAAACATGGATCAAGTCAATTGAATTCTCAAAATTGCCCCATATAGAGTGTGTCTGTGTGAGGGAGTGTGTGCCCAGCGATGGATTGGCGCCCTGTCCTGGGTCTATCTGCCCGGCGCCCGAGATGTTCTCCCCTGGATGGGCATGGGGAACCCCACCGCGACCCTAATAGAGGATAAAGCGGGAGATAATGAATGAATGAATGTTACATTTTAAATAAACATTCATTCATTCATTATTTTGAGAATTCAATTGACTTGATCCATGTTTTTGGACTGTGGGAGAAAACCGGAGAACCCGGAGGAAACCCACGCAGACACGGGGAGAACATGGAAACTCCACCCAGATGGGGATTTGAACCGGGAATCCCTAGCGCTGAGAGGCGAACGTGCTAACCACTAAGCCACCGTGACGCCTTAAATAAACATAAGATTTCAATTTACTATACATCATTAAGGACAAATTGGTTTCCTGTTTTGGAATGACGATCACTGCACACAGAGAGCTCGATAAATATGGTTTAATGTAAGGATCTAGAAAGAAGCTCAAAGATTTTAAACTCTAGGATGAAATAAAACAACTGTGTGCAAGAAGAATAAAAGCTTTTTTAATATAAGCCACATTTGAGGGAGGGCTAATGCAGTTTTGATTGGTCAGACAAACGTAATCTCAGTTATTCATATATTTTGGACTAATCATCTAAATATTGTTATAAAATATTAAACACAAGTGCATGTTTTTATGTTCACAGCTTCATCTGGCTTGCTTATTCAAAAGCTCTGCAACTGTGTGCTAACAGAGATGGACACTGATGGGAAACTGGAGTAAAGTGGAGGCATTTTTATACGGTATAATATAGAACATCTACCACGCACAGGACTTGCATAGCTGTTATTACAGTGAAATAAATGACTTTCTTGGAATATACACATTCCTTGTCGGAGACAATGGTCTTTTTAGATCAGAGATATTTTATATTGACTTGAATTACGGGAGTTTTTTTGGGTTCTCATATTCCATGTCCATTATTTGTTGACTCAGGGATGTCCATCCGATCCCCCATATGCACATGCATGCAGATTAGTACCTCACATTCACAGAAATAAAACCCCATCAATCTCCTGTGCTAGATCACGGCTCAAGTGACGACTATCAAGGTTGTACTATTTTATACTCTAATATGTCACTAATGCCGGTAGCTTAGTGGTTAGCACGTTCGCCTCTCAGCGCTAGGGATTCCCGGTTCGAATCCCCATCTGGGTGGAGTTTCCATGTTCTCCCCGTGTCTGCGTGGGTTTTCTCCGGGTTCTCCGGTTTCCTCCCACAGTCCAAAAACATGGATCAAGTCAATTGAATTCTCAAAAAATTGCCCCATATAGAGTGTGTCTGTGTGAGTGAGTGTGTGCCCAGCGATGGATTGGCACCCTGTCCTGGGTGTATCTACCCAGCGCCCGAGACGTTCTCCCCTGGATGGGCATGGGGAACCCCACCGTGACCCTAATAGAGGATAAAGCGGGAGATAATGAATGAATGAATGTCACTAATGCTCAAATTAACAATCCATGAACTAGTTTAAATGGTTGTTGAAGTCAATATCGTCATTAAATATTTTTATAACACTGCCAAAACGTTAAAAGGGCTAAAGGCATCACTAGCTGGCCACAAATCGATAAACTGACTAATACAAATTTTTCTGTAAGGTACTCAAAATCAAAGGCCCTTGAAAACTTTTTTTTTTTTTATAAACAATTATAACCATGTACTGAATCAGAAATCACGATTACACCAGACAACTAACATTAATGTCTCATTTATGTGATTCATGTTTAGTCCTAAAACACGGCATTTCTTTTTAAGTACGTAAACGTAAAATCTATGTGGATATGCACCAAAAAGAATCATCTCATTGTTTCTGCACTAAAGAAAATCTCAGTTCTGAAGTGAGGAGTAAATTAAATTAAAAATAACCTATTTATCAGATGTTTTTGTAGCGGAATGGCCTTGATATGTACATATTGAATTAATTAAATGTTGAGAATGCTATATATTGTACATAAATTCTACCAAGATTAAGAATTTTTGTCTACAACAGAGTTTTTATTTATGTACAATGAACATGTACAAAACTAAATAAAGGCCTGTTTAACTTTTGAACCCTGTCTATTTCTATTTAGCAATGAAAAAAAAAAAAAAAAAAAAAGAGTCGGTGAGGAGGTGACCACTGTCTTTAATAACATGTTAAACATGGCGTGTTTGCCTCAGTTCTTCAGTTACTTCAAATATTTGAATTGGACAGTCTCTGAATAAATATATACAAACCAGTCTAAAAGCTATAGAGCAACTTTTTTTTTAGCCAATCATGTTTTCCCAGGGTCTCTTCTTCCCATTGCGTTGCTGCTGCTCTTGTTTGGACTGGGTTGAATTAGCTGTTGACATGGGGGCGGATGGTTGCTGCATGGGATTGTGGGAAAAAGTCTGCCTTAAAGGGCCTAAAAGAATTGAAACATGATGTACATTAATGCATTACACTCAGAACTCAGAATCTGCTCATTCAAACTGCCTCAGTTTTGCAGATTTCATGTTTGGGGACACATGCTGTCACACATTACAAGAAAGACTAAATATGTGCTGTAGAATACATTTAAGTGACATAGAGCCTGTTGTTAATTTGATTTGACCTCCTCAACACCTTCCACAGATGCCAAGAACAACCTCGTTATAAAATATTAAAACACGCATTATTTACATTTTTTAATTAATAACATAAATCCCAGTTAACTGCTAAGTCAACATCTCCAGGATCCTGAATCCTGCTGCCACACACCCTTGTTCTCAGACAACGTTAAGATTGAAGTTACAAGTGCATGTGTGGAAGAAAAGAAACACTGAACAAATCTTATCTTTATAGTATTTAGAAAGCTGATTCAGCTGTTTACCTTTAGCTGCAATGTCAAGGTGTTCCTTTATCCTCCTCTCCCTTTCCTGCAGCTGATGAGCCAACTGTGCATTCTTCCAACCTAAAAGAGTCAAATGCATCAACAAGCAAGCAACGGTATAATGTCAACTGGTAGGAAATTAAGACATTTAGGTGGCATTAAATTTAACAATTTTAACAACCATTTAAGTTTAAAAAGTGGAAAGCACGTGGAGTTTCCATGTTCTCCCCGTGTCCGCGTGGGTTTCCTCCGGGTTCTCCGGTTTCCTCCCACAGTCCAAAAACATGGATCAAGTGAATTCATTCATTCATTCATTCATCACCCGCTTTATCCTCTATTAGGGTCGCGGTGGGGTTCCCCATGCCCATCCAGGGGAGAACGTCTCGGGCGCTGGGCAGATAGACCCAGGACAGGGTGCCAATCCATCGCTGGGCACACACACACACACACACACACACTCTATATGGGGCAATTTGGAGAATTCAATTGACTTGATCCATGTTTTTGGACTGTGGGAGGAAACCGGAAAACCTGGAGGAAACCCACGCGGACACGGGGAGAACATGGAAACTTCACCCAGATGGGGATTCGAACCGGGAATCCCTAGTGCTGAGAGGAGAACGTGCTGACCACTAAGCCACCGTGCCGCGGATCAAGTTAATTGAGTTCTCCAAATTGCCCCATATAGAGTGTGTCTGTGTGAGTGAGTGTGTGCCCAGTGATGGATTGGCGCCCTGTCCTGGGTGTATCTGCCCAGTGCCCGAAACGTTCTCCCCTGGATGGGCATGGGGAACCCCACCGTGACCCTAATAGAGGATAAAGCGGGAGATAATGAATGAATGAATGAACTTACAAATGAGAACATCACAAGTCAGTAGTTATGAAGAAAACCAACTACATTGTAGAATCTTCAAACCTGATTGTTATTTGATGCTGCACCTCCCCACCCCCTTTTTTTTTTTTTTTTTTTTTTTTTTTTTTTTTTTACAACAGGTATTTGTTAAAAAGATAATTTAGTTTAGATGCATGTAAGAAATAGCCTCTGCGCAACTAACTACAAAAAGAATTAACTAAATGCAGTTCTGTTAAGTTTATTAACATAATAAATATTTCTGAAAAACTATTCATCACTATTATCATTATTATAAATCAGATGAGCCATTGAATGAACAATAAATCACATTCACAAAGCACTCATGACCAATAAAACCATGAACTGGTGAAAGAAGATGAAACTCAGATGAAAACTCAGATGAAAACACTATGGGAGTAAACACTAACAGAGAGATAGCAGGTAAGAAGTTCAAAGAAACCAGTGCTAATGGGAATTTTCTGTCATGAAGTTGCAGTAAATCAGGCCGCACCTTTCTTGATACTATTGACGAAGCCATCGCTGGGTGGGAGGGCTGAGGGGGCATGAGTGATGCGCTGTGGGATACGAAGCTTCTCTCTCACTGTTGGATGCCTCAGCAGGGCTACCTGACCCAGCGAAAAGAGGTTCGAGGTCATCCAGTAGGTAAACACCGCCTGGGAAAGAACACAAAGAGATAGAGTTACAACTTCAGGAGTCAACAGTCGATGTTACAAAAAGAACATGAAGTGCAGGAGTCTGACCGTAGGGAAGTTAATGGTCATTGGTAAGATGACAAAGGGCATGATCCTAAACACAGTCTTCATTGCTCGAAGATTTGGATTGTCCACACCAGACTCTGCTCCCAACTATATATTAAAAATAATAAACAGAAAAAAAGAGACCTTTGTGTTTACCTTGATGTGTTTACATCATATAATAATTTAAAAACACTTATGTGATTAAATGAAAGAACCTCCAAAATAGCAAACATGGTCCCTGTGACAGCAAGTGGAAGAAGATAAAATGGATCTGATGCAGTTAAGTCCATAAACCACCACAATCCACCACTCTGCATGCTGGGTACAGGGGCATATGCCATCTTGCGTAGGGCGATGAAGAAAGAGATGAAGACTGGTGCCTAAAAAGTAAAGGCCACAAAAAAAAATACAATATAAAACACTGGGAATGAGTATATTGGTCCATCCATCCATTATCTACCGCTTTATCCTCTATTAGGGTTGCGGGGGGGTTCCCCATGCCCATCCAGGGGAGAACGTCTCGGGCGCTGGGCAGATAGACCCAGGACAGGGTGCCAATCTATCGCTGGGCACACACTCACTCACACTCACACACTCTATATGGGGCAATTTGGAGAATTCAATTGACTTGATCCATGTTTTTGGACTGTGGGAGGAAACCGGAGAACCGGAGGAAACCCACACGGTCATGGTGAGAACATGGAAACTCCACCCAGATGGGGATTCGAACCGGAATCCCTAGCGCTGAGAGGCGAACGTGTTAACCACTAAGCCACCGTGCCGCCTGGGAATGAGGACATCATATAAGGAATTAGCCTTGTAACCTGAAGGTCCCTGGTTCGATTCCCGGTCCTGCAAATTACCATGAATGAAGTTCCCTTGGGCAAAGCACCGAACCTCAATTGCTCCCTGGGTGCCATATACAAGGCACGGTAGCTTAGTGGTTAGGGCGTTGGGTTGTCAATCAGAAGGTTGGGGGTTCAAATCCCAGGTCCAATGCAGTTACCAGTGTGGGTCCTTGAGCAAGGCCCTTAACCCTCATTGCTCCAGGGATGTTGTGATGAACCCTGTGTTCACCTTGTAAGTCGCTTTGGATAAAAGCGTCCAATAAATGACCAAATGTAAGGCAGCCCACATACATGGCATGTGTGCTCACTTCACTCAGTGTGTGTATATGGCTGTGTTTCACTGCAGAGATTAAATGTGGAGAACACATTATTCTGTGTGTAAGCACAGTAGGCAAAATAGATCACTATCACTTTCAAGTGAGGAAAAGACTGCAACAAGGACTTTTTACTCACCTGCACCAAAGGCACCAGGAACCCACGGAGAGGGTTGACATCATGCTTTTTCTGGAACATCATCACATCTGTGTAAGCCTTTGAAACTGCAGAGAAGATGGAGGGTTAACTTTGAGTTGTTGCAACATGGTTGAAGACCCTGACTATGATCATGACACATATTATATGGGAGGTCAACTGAATGGACATAAACTATTGATGTTCCTACAGTGTGGTGGACAAATAAAAATTGTGACATTATAGCTGATAAAACTCTGGAGGTGCACTATTTTACATTTTAATTTTAGATTTGAGAGCCTATGGTCAAAAGATGAATTAATCACGAATCCAGAAAAAAAAGCCACATTCTTGTTTCTACACTTGTCTATTTTATCAACTCCACTCATCATATATATGCACTATTATCAGGCAAGATGTGATTTTGAGCATTCATTTTATTGATAAACAACTCTGTTGATTGTTTGAGCACTTTAGAATCACTGCTGGAGCTGATCATTAACCATCACTTTAAGGTGTCTAGTATTATCCATTATCTTCCCCTTTATCCTATATTAGGGACGTGGAGGAGGGGGGGGGTTCCCCATGCCCATCCAGGGGAGAATGTTTCGGGCGCTGGGCAGATACACCCAGGACAGGGCGCCAATCTATTGCTGGGCACACACTCACTCATATTTAAGTCAACACACTCTATATGGGGCAATTTGGAGAACTCAATTGACATGTTTTTGGACTATGGGAGGAAACCCACGCGGACACGGGGAGAACATGGAAACTCCACCCAGATGGGGATTCTAACCGGGAATCCCGAGCGCTGAGAGGCGAACATGCTAACCACTAAGCCACTGTGCCGCCCCTGTCTAGCATTATTTTCCCACTAATAAATGACTAACATTAACATTTAACATTTAACATTTGGTCATTTATTGGACGCTTTTATCCAAAGCGACTTACAAGTTGAGCACAGGGTTCATCACAACATCCCTGGAGCAATGAGGGTTAAGGGTCTTGCTCAAGAACCCACACTGGTAACTTCAGTCAACCTGGGATTTGAACCCCCAACCTTCAGATTGATAGCCCAACACCCTAACCACTGAGCTACCACGCTCTCGACCGACTAGACATTAACTTGGTGACAAATCTTATCTGCACTGCTTTGTCTGATGCACTCAACCACATCAACACGTTACCATTCACGATCCAAATAATACCTCTGTGATTAATCAGGTACAAATTATCAGGACTGAATTATTTTTCCATGCGTCTTATTCCAACACAGAGGCTCTCATACTTCTGAAAGCCTGGCATGACAGTCATCATTATTACAAGATATTATACAAAGAACGAACTCAATTCTGTATGGAAATTAATGCTCAGATTTCAACATAATAAATATGCATCATGATCAAAAGCAAAACCTTAAAAAAAAATCACTTTTAACAAAAATAATGCATGCAAGCACAGCAACAAAGAGAACACAGCCTTAAAAAGACAACTAGGTACCAACATTCAAACTTGTTGCCGCTCTCCTTGGCCTCATTCATGCGATTTGTGAGCTTGGTCATCTGTGGCATGACATTATTCAGCTTTGCTGCCTCTCTCTGACCCTTTACAATCAATGGAAAGACTGCACAACGTGCTAGGATGGTTCCTGTAAATCCGACAAGATGCAAAACATTTAATAATGAGCATTCAGGTAAAAACGTTCAACTGTAATAACATTACACGTATTTACAATGTACGACTATGGCAAAATTCTTTTAATGCAATTTATACAAGAAAATTATTTGCACTAAACAAAACAGAGCATGCTTCTCACCAGCAACAATAGCACCCCACCATGGCAGACCGATGCTGACATGCATAAATTCCAATATGTTCTGTATTACACCCACTGGTGTATAGCCTCCCAGGCCTATGTCTGCTAAGCTGACCTCTGCTGCTGCCTCCTGCAGGACATCCATTGCCATGACAGGGGTGTCATTAAGCTGCTCTGTGATTGGCTGAGTAACTACTGGAGTAGGATCAGAAAGAAGGACTGGTTCTTGTCCAGACACTGGAGCGGATTCAACAGCATGTACTGTTGTAGATTCTGGCTTAGATTCAGCAACAAACACTGAAGCAGATTCTGAAATAGATTCTGAAGTAGATTCTGAAGTAGATTCAGCAACAAACACTGGGGCAGATACTGGGGCAGATTCTGAAGTAGATTCAGCAACAAACACTGGGGCTGTTTCTGAAGTGGATTCAGCAACAATTATAGGACTTGTCTCCGAGACATTTTCCGAGGCAGACAATAAATGAGACTCTGAGACGTCTGCTGTTGAATTAATAACATGTACAGCTGTCTGAAAAGACAAAAAAAATGTACATTTATTTACTACTTAAGAAAATAATTCAAATAATTTTCAAATCATATCTGAATGGGAAAACAGTGATGACCCACCTGTGAGCTATTGTGACGGACCGCCACAGCACTGACCAACAGTAACCGCCCATTGTTCTGACATCCCAACAGAGCCTGTACCAAAGACCCTCCATTTCCTCTTACTTTGTGAAGATCTGATTTAAACACCAAATACTAAAGAAAGACCAGGACAATGGGAGTGTTAATATCAAAATCTCATTTATTCATATAATACCATAGGTTTAAGAACAAATGAATATTTACATTATTATTTATTTATTATTTTGACATTTAAGGGCGGCACGGTGGCTTAGTGGTTAGCATGTTCTCCTCTCAGCACTAGGAATTCCCGGTTCGAATCCCCATCTGGGTGGAGTTTCCATGTTCTCCCCGTGTCCGCGTGGGTTTCCTCCGGGTTCTCCGGTTTCATCCCACAGTCCAAAAACATGGATCAAGTCTACTGCTTTATCCTATATTAGGGTCGCGGGGGGGGGGTTCCCCATTAACACTGACACTAATACTAACACTGACACTAACACTAATACTAACACTGACACTAATACTATGCTAACACTAATATTAACACTGACACTAATACTAACACTAATGCTGACACTAATATTAACACTGATACTAACACTAACACTGACACTAATACTAATGCTGACACTAACACTGACACTAATACTAACACTAATGCTGACACTAATATTAACACTGACACTAATACTAACACTAATGCTGACACTAATATTAACACTGACACTAACACTGACAATAATACTAACACTGACACTAACACTGACAATAATACTAACACTGACACTAATACTAACTCTAATGCTGACACTAATATTAACACTGACACTAATACTAACACTAATGCTGACACTAATATTAACACTGACACTAATACTAACACTAATGCTGACACTAATATTAACACTGACACTAATACTAACACTAATGCTGACACTAATATTAACACTGACACTAACACTGACAATAATACTAACACTGACACTAACACTGACAATAATACTAACACTAACACTAATACTAACACTGACACTAACAATAATACTAACACTGACACTAATATTAACACCGACACTAATACTAACACTGACACTAATACTGACACTAATACTAACACTGACACTAACACTGACACTAACACTAATACTAACACTGACACTAATGGTGACACTAATATTAACACTGACACTAATACTAACACTAATGCTGACACTAATATTAACACTGACACTAACACTGACAATAACACTAACACTGACACTAACACTGACAATAATACTAACACTGACACTAACACTAATACTAATATTAACACTGACACTAATACTAACACTGACACCAACACTAATATTAACACTGGAACTAACACTGACACTAACACTAATACTAACACTGACACCAACACTGACACTAATATTAACACTGGAACTAACACTAACACTAATACTAACACTAATACTAACACTGACACTAATATTAACACTGGAACTAACACTAACACTAATACTAACACTAATACTAACACTGACACTAACACTGACACCAACACTGACACCAACACTGACACCAACACTGACACCAACACTGACACCAACACTGACACCAACACTGACACCAACACTGACACCAACACTGACACCAACACTGACACTAATATTAACACTGGAACTAACACTAACACTAATACTAACACTGACACCAACACTAATATTAACACTGGAACTAACACTGACACTAACACTGGAACTAACACTGACACTAACACTAATACTAACACTGACACTAACACTAATACTAACACTGACACTAACACTGACACTAATACTAACACTGAAACGAACACTGACACTAATATTAACACTGGAACTAACACTAACACTAATACCAACACTAATATTAACACTGGAACTAACACTGACACTAACACTAATACTGACACCAACACTAATATTAACACTGGAACTAACACTGACACTAACACTGGAACTAACACTGACACTAACACTAATACTAACACTGATACTAACACTGATACTAACACTGATACTAACACTACCACTA
Organism: Corydoras sp. C115; assembly: GCA_019802505.1. NCBI lineage: Eukaryota > Metazoa > Chordata > Actinopteri > Siluriformes > Callichthyidae > Corydoras > Corydoras sp. C115. Next base: position 2,192,936 of record JAFMOC010000083.1, on the reverse strand, counting down.
ATACTATTTCTGACACCAACACTGACACTAATATTAACACTGGAACTAACACTACCACTAATACTATTACTGACACCAACACTGACACTAATATTAACACTGGAACTAACACTAACACTAATACTAACACTGATACTAACACTGATACTAACACTGATACTAACACTGATACTAACACTAACACTGACACTGATACTAACACTGATACTAACACTGATACTAACACTGATACTAACACTGATACTAACACTAACACTGACACTGATACTAACACTGATACTAACACTGATACTAACACTGATACTAACACTGATACTAACACTGACACTAATACTAATACTAACACTGACTCCGACACTAACACTGACACTGAGCCGGGCTTCAGAAAGTCAGATTGTCAGAGTGCACCACCTGGAGGCACACTGGGGGGGGGGGGGGATTGTTCTACATTATTAATATTATAAAAGCTTATGATGATATTTATATATTTATATAATATTTCGGGGTCCGTCGTGACTTTGAGACTCACCGTCACACACGTGACCACACCGCCTCTCTTTACACATTAAAACCAAACCAGAATCAGGTAAAACCCCGGTAATCAGAGTGACTGACCGTGCTGCGGGTCCTGCCGGTCGCTGCTGTTGATATAAAAGCTGCGTTCCGTTGTTTAAAGAAATAAGTCTTTAGTGGACCAGATACCGCTCTAACCCTGAGCGCGGCCATGTTGCTACGACGTTCGACCTCCGACGGCGCGCATCGCAGGACAAACTACGTTTTGGCTTTTGCGTTTTGGAAATTGAACGCAAGTAGAGCTGTGCGATACCAAGAATTTTGGTATCGATCTGATACCAAGTAAATACAGGGCCAATATCGCGATATTCGATACCGATACCGATACTTTTTAATATTTAAGCTTCATTGATCCAAAAGACCTAGTATAGAATTTCGCCAAACATTGTAGGTGACAACAAAATAATGTATCCCAATCAACATCTTTGTTTAGAAACAATGGAACAGAAAATAAAACAAAGTTTGCTTTAACGTGAGGAAAATATATATTTTTGAGGTACAAAAGGAGAAACGACAATACAAATATAAAGTAAAAATGCTCCCCTCACTAGACAGTTTTTTCTTTCTTTCTTTCTTTTTTCAAATAGAATTTTGGGTGTGGTTTTGGGGGTGCTGTGTGCTTTTTCATGTGCTTAAATAGGTTTGTTGTGATTCCTGTGTACCTAATAGACTTTTTGCAAACTGAACAGGTTGCCGATGTCGCATTTTCGGCTGTAAAATACAGCCAAACGGCGCTTCTTTTTCTTTCAGACATCTTTTTTTATCTCCCGCTCTGAGTCTCTTTCTCCGTACTGTGACGTGTCGACTTGGGCGGGTCAGGCTGAGCCCACGTGGCCGCTGTCTTGAGTATCGATCTTTTTACGCGAGTATTGTTCAATACCGATACCAGCGTTGGTATCGATATTATCGATATTTGTATCGATCCGCACAGCTCTAAACACCAGTCATTTGGAGTCGGGCGGCACGGTGGCTTAGTGGTTAGCACGTTTGCCTCTCAGCACTAGGGATTCCCGGTTCGAATCCCCATCTGGGTGGAGTTTCCATGTTCTCCCCGTGTCCGCGTGGGTTTCCTCCGGGTTCTTCGGTTTCCTCCCACAGTCCAAAAACATGGATCAAGGTCAATTGAATGCTCCAAATTGCCCCATATAGAGTGTGTCTGTGTGAGTGAGTGTGTACCCAGTGATAGGTTGGCGTCCTGTCCTGGGTCTATCTGCCCAGCGCTCCGATACATTCTCCCCTGGACCCTAACATAGGATGAAGCGGAAGATAATGGATGGATAACCTATATAGCGATAGATTGGCGTCCTGTCCTGGGTGTATCTGCCCAGCGCCCGAAACGTTCTCCCCTGGATGGACATGGGGAACCCCCCCCCGCGACCCAAATAGAGGATAAAGCGGAAGATGATGGATGGATGGATTATTTGAAGTCTCAGTCATGACTATAAATACCGAGCTAAAACTGCCACACGCCGCACCAAACACGATCTCCAGATGGTTTATTAATAACATTCATTTAATGGACATTTAATACACTCACTGGCCATTTTATTAGGTATGCCTCCTCAGTTTTACACTCACTGTCCGTTTTTTCAGTTCCACTGATCATATAGATGGATTTGCAGTTCTACAATTACGGACTGTAGGTCACCTATGTCTCTACACACCCTGTTAGTTCACTTTAGTATGTTTTCCGATGATCCTGACCCTTACAGAAAAGGTATTGTGGTAGTGTGGTACATGATTCTCAGTACTGCAGTAATACTGACATGGTGGTGGTGTGTGAGTATGTGTTGTGCTGGTGTGAGTGGATCAGATACAGCAGTGCTGCTGGACAGAACAGTACACCAAAGCACAACATACAGGGGTCTGATTCACTCGCACCATCAACCACCACCCTAATGAACTACAATTTCCATCTATATGATCAGTGGAACAAAAAAACAGACAGTTGGCGTTGAACTGAGGAGGTGTACGTAATAAAATAGCCAGTGAGCGTTTAAAAAGTACACGAAATGTTATCAAGTGGAGTAAGTCGAGAAACAATTAGCTGTACCTAATAAAATGGCTGGTGAGATCATCGGCAAACAGAGTAAAGAGGACTAAGAAACAAACTAAATAAAGTTATCGATGGGATGGAGCTATCAATCAATGTTTAGGAGTGGATTAAAAAAATAATTAGTTCCTTTTAAATTTTTCCTAGTTGATGTTTCTGTGCGGGGGCGGCACGGTGGCTTAGTGGTTAGCACGTTCGCCTCTCAGCGCTAGGGATTCCCGGTTTGAATCCCCATCTGGGTGGAGTTTCCATGTTCTCCTCGTGTCCCCGTGGGTTTCCTCCAGGTTCTCCGGTTTCCTCCCACAGTCCAAAACATGGATCAAGTGAATTGAGTTCTCCAAATTGCCCCATATAGAGTGTGTTTGTGTGAGTGAGTGTGTGCCCAGTGATGGATTGGCGCCCTGTCCTGGGTGTATCTGCCCAGCACCCGAAACGTTCTACCCCCCCCCCCCCCCCCCCCCCCCCCCCCCCCCCCCCCCGCGACCCTAATATAGGATAAAGAGGAAGATAATGGATATATTTTTCTGTGCATTTTATATGAAAAAAATGAAAAATATTCATAACACAAAAAAGCATATAACAACTTGGTCACTTTGATTTGATATACTGGTTATCGATGGGATGGAGCTATCAATCAATGTTTTGGAGTGGATTTAAAAAAATAATTAGTTCCTTTTACATTTTTCCTAGTTGATTTTTCTCTGCATTTTATATGAAAAAAAATGTTGTTTATTGGATCCTGAATATTTGAGTCATTATACACCTACCAGCCATTTTATTAGGTACACCTCCTTAGTTCTACACTCACTGTCTGTTTTTTCAGTTCCACTGATCATAAAGATGGAGTTTGTAGTTCTAAAATTGCACACTGTAGCTCCTCTGTTTCTCTACACACTTTGTAAACTGTGCCGAGGAGTGTGACTGTGGTTATAACTGAGCTGAATATGAAGGCAGCACTTGAAAGACCGAGAAAATATTCATAACCCATCCATCATCTTTATCCTCTATTAGGGTCGTGGGGGTATGGTTCCCCATGCCCATCCAGGGGAGATTGTTTTGGGCGCTGGGCAGATACACCCAGGACAGGACGCCAACCTATCGCTGGGCACTCACTCACACAGACACACACACAATATGGGGCAATTTGGAGAACTCTGTTGACTTAATCCATGTTTTTGGACTGTGGGAGGAAAACGGAAAACCCCGAGGAAACCCACCCTGACACAGGGAGAACATGGAAACTCCCCAGATTGGGATTCGAACCGGGAATCCCTAGCACTGAGAAGCAAACATGCTAATCACTAAGCCATAACACAAAAAACACAAAAAACAGCAAATAACAACTTGGTCACTTTGATTTAATATTATGAAATAGCAATTTACTTATTAATGACAAAAACATGCTGTTTTTTGTGGTGGGAATCGGCTTCTATAGTAAGAAAACAAGTACACTTCAATGAAGACCAGGGGCGTTTTTAGTGTTTAGAAACATCAGGGGCTTTAGCCCAGATCCTTTATTGTCCTCTTTAAAATTGCCCTTTCATGAGGGTATTTATCCATTTTTCAAACCGTTGTTACATTCGTTTTGTTTGATCATTTGTTAGATATATTGGATAAAATTAAATGTTTAAATAAATGAACCTGAGCTTCGGCAGAAAAGCATGAATCTGTTTTACGAGTCAGTCGCAGACGAGACAGTTTTAACGAGGTTTTGCTTTGAAATACCGTAACTTTGCGATAGTTTGCGCCTTCAAACAATTCTGACGGTTTCTGAAAGCTGAGAAGCTGCTCTTTGCAGCCAACATACAGTTATTACGGTAACTTTATTCCCGATACTGGCGAAAAACATCTGTCTCCGTCACACACACACACACACACACACACACACACACACACACACACACACACACACACACACAGTTTATAAACACAAACAGCTGACGGTGAAAGCCCAGGTCTAACGACGCCCCTGATGAAGACATAAACGTCATACCGGTTTATAACGCAAGGGGGCGAAGCGGAACACGTCCCTGAGGTTCTTTTCAACTCTGAGGCTGATCATCTCACTTTGGAGTCACAGTGACAGTAACAGCAGCTTAAAACTGACCTGCAACGTGTTAAATAAATTATAAAGTAAACAAAAATTAGGAAAAACGTTCAAATATGTCCGGACACGAAGAGGAGAAGGATTATTCAGACGATGCAACACCTTTATTCGGTTTGATTAAACTAAGTAAGTACACCACTTTAACAACATTCTTTAAATGGTACTTTTTTTATGTTTTTTTAAAAAGTTTTGATATGTTACAGATCGGGCATTAAAAAAAAACCCTAACAAAAACCTATTCTGAACGTTTTTTCAACCAAAACAAATACACGGCATAGCAAAACAAAACTGAAAGTAAGCCTGGATTCATAAGGAAGCTGTAGAAATATGATTTCCTGTAATCCATGTGTATATGTGTGTCAGCTGTTCTGCAAAACAAATCAAAAATAAGAAAACTCTATAAATGTATGTTTATTTTAATCAAAATTTTAACCTCATTAAATATCTAGTGGTCTAAAAGTTCATCCAAACACAGTGATTTGTTTTTTATAGGACATGTTAACCTATTTTTACTTTTAAACCAATAAAACTAAAGAATAAAACTATATGTTTACAAAGTATTAAATGTATTTAGAATTATTATTGTGTTTTGAGGCGGCACGGTGGCTTAGTGGTTAGCACGTTCGCCTCTCAGCGCTAGGGATTCCCGGTTCGAATCCCCATCTGAGTGGAGTTTCCATGTTGTCTGCGTGGGTTTCCTCCGGGTTCTCCGGTTTCCTCCCACAGTCCAAAAACATGGATCAAGTCAATTGAATTCTCAAAAATTGCCCCATATAGAGTGTGTCTGTGTGAGTGAGTGTGTGCCCAGCGATGGATTGGCGCCCTGTCCTGGGTGTATCTGCCCAGCGCCCGAGACGTTCTCCCCTGGATGGGCATGGGGAACCCCACCGCGACCCTAATAGAGGATAAAGCGGGAGATAATGAATGAATGAATTGTGTTTTGATATGGTACGAGTGGACACCTGTATGTTTTGATTGGTGGACTGTTCTCTGTCCAGCCGCACGGCTATGTATGATCCACTCAAATTAGCACAACACACACTGAAACACCACCATGTCAGCATCACTGCTAGTACTAAGAATCATTCACCACCTTAATACCTCCTCCCTGGGGGTCCTGATCATTGGGGAACATATTGAAACAGACTTACAAAGTGTGTAGAGAAACAGATAACCTACTGTATGTAATTGTAGAACTACAAACTCCTTCTTCATGATCAGTGGAACTGAAAAAACAGACTGTGAGGGTAGAACTAAGGATGTGTACATAATAAAACGGCTGGTAGGTGTATAATGACTCAAAAATTCAGGATCCACCAAACACCATTTTGCAATGCCAAAGAACAAAGTTCTTATCCTCGAAGCTTTTAATACATTTCAAAACATTCTATTAACTTTTAATATTTTTTTTTTCATATAAAATGCACAGAAAAATCAACTAGGCAAAATGTAAATGGTACTAATTATTTTATAAAATCCACTCCTAAACAATGATTGATAACTCTATCCCATCAATAACTTAATTTTGTTTGTTCCTTTCTTTATTTCTCAGAAAATTTAAACATTGGAAATACTGGACGGCTTAAAACAGCCAATGAATCAACTGAAAATATTGGTAAGTTTAAACAGATTATATACTACTTAGCCTATTAAAATATTAATTTTGCCTTCAAATACTTAACATTCATTAATTCTGTCAGCTGCATTGCCCTGTGGCCATGACATGCCAACAGACTACATAGTTGCATGGTGTAAGGGCATTCTTAAGCAGGTATGTGTATTATGCGCAAATTAATTTAATTTTATTTTTTCATCGAATCTTGACACACTGTAATAAATATATAAGTAAATAAATAGATAAACCTATTTGTAATTTTTAAATAACTTTGTAAGTTGACATTTTTTTACAATATCATATTTTTATACTCCCTTGTTTTAGAATAAGACTCAGTTTACCTGTCCAAGATTTGATAAAGTAAAGAAGCAGACATGTGGAAGGGGATTTTCTTATCATGACTTTTGCCAGTTAGCTTCATTAACATCCAGCCAAAAGGAATTTTTTGAAGAGAGACTTGAAAAACTAACTGCAGAAAAGATCTGCAAATATAAATCTGTAAGAAGGAAATATTTCCTTTATAAAATAATACAAATTAATAAATTAATATAATGCTCTTAAATTAATATGCTCTCAAATCAGTGTCCAGGGTGCCAGTCCTTTGTTGAGAGAGCGAATACGAATAACCTATGTGTCCACTGCACCGTTTGCACGGCTCAAAAGAAGAGCAGGTATGCATTCTGCTGGAACTGTAGAAGGACCTGGAAGGACCAGCCCCCAATGCTGTATGCTGTGGATACAGTGACTGTGAAGAAAAACAGGTAACACTATCCAGTTAAAGACTAATATGAAAGTGTCATTTCTGCATGAGAATTTTTCTGTGTCATTTTATATATATATATATATATATATATATATATATATATATATATATATATATATATATATATATATATCTCAATAATTTATGAATTTCTGTTTTTAAAACTTATAGAAAACCCAAACTAAGAGACGTTGTTTAAAGTTGTGTCAACCCACATTCATGAGCCAAAAACTTCAAACAGAGCAGGTATTAATATGTTAATATAGACTTACAATGTATTTGTTAATTTGTTTTAAATTAATTCATTGCATCAATTTCAACCTGGCGGCACACTGGCTTAGTGGTTAGCACGCCCACCTCTCAGTGCTAGAGATCCAGGTTTGAATCCCAATCTGGGTGGAGTTTCAATGTTCTCTCTGTGTCCGCGGAAAGAAAAAATCCGCATGGGTTTCCTCTGGAAGAAAACCGGACAACCCGTCGGAAAACATGGAGAACATGGAAACTCCACCCAGATTGGGATTCGAACCGGGAATTCCCAGCTCTGAGAGGTGAACTTGCTAATCACTAAGCCATGGTGCCACCCCCAAAACAATTATAATTTGTTATATTTACTTTTTTTAGTTGTAAGTTATTTACATCTAAATGGTCATAAAATAAGTGTGCAGTGCCAATGCAAAAATAATTTTTACATAATAACAGGCATAAAAGCACAAAACTGAGATAACATGAATGCTTTGCTAAGCTACAACAATAATAATTTTCACCCCCCCTAGATTTATCAAATAACGGAGAATTCATGTGACCGAAAGCGGATTGCATTGATAATTAATAACATTGAATTTAAAGACAGCGACTTTAATCGGAATGGAGCAGAGAAAGATGAAGAAAGCATCCGGACATTGCTTGAGGATTTAGGTTATGAGTTATTCATACTGAATGACCTGTCTGCAGAGGTTTGTGAGAAAACAATCATTTTAATTAACAGTGTAAGCAACTAAATCAATAAGACATCAATAAGTTTTGTTAAAACTTTCAGGGAATGGATGCAGCCCTCAAAGACTTTTCACAACGCAGTGAGCACAGAGCTTCAGACAGCACATTTGTTGTAATAATGTCTCATGGAGGTCCTGAAGGAATCTATGGCATCAATACTGACAATACCGGGGGAGATATTTTCCCCGAGGACAAAATATTCCATTACCTTGATTCTGAGAATTGCCCCAGACTAACAGACAAACCGAAAATCATACTTATTCAGGCCTGCAGAGGAGGTACAAAAACAAAAACACATTGCAGTTAAATTTGTAAAATGTCACTTGAGCAACAAATAATTGCATTTGCATGTTATTAATTCAGATTTTTTATTATTATGTAGCTGAAGATGGCGATGTGTGGGTTACTGATGGAGTAGGGCACAGTAAGAGTAAAGGAAGCAAGCAACATCGTGAGAAAGACTTTGGCTGCTTCAGATCCTGCACACCAGGTATTTAAAATATCATATTTCCCTCCAACATTTATTAAATGGCTTAAAATGATTTTTCTTTTGTTTTACCCGAAAGGTAGTTATTCTTTATATTTTACGTTACACATTTGGATGCATCTTTAGTTTATTGTTACATTTCTTTTTAGATACTGTGTCTTTTAGGAATGTTATTACTGGCTCAATATTTATTCAGAGCCTTGTGCAGATCTTCATTGAACATGCTCATGAGAATGACATCATGGAACTTTTCAGAAAGGTATTGTTTTGTCATATCTTTAAACACATAATTTGTCAAAATTGCCCAGTGCCCAGGTATGTCAGCTTGTTTATTTTTTATTCTAGACCTCATATATGTTGGTAGAAGAAGCAAAGAAAAAAGATTTTCTATACCAAATGCCATGCTTGGAAAGAACCACTCTTGTAAAGAAGTTCTACTTGTTTCCTGGTCTTTAAAACCTAGAGTTTGTGTTTCTGAGCCAAAGTCTACAAGACACTCCTGAAATCTCTAACAACAATGAAAGTGTGCAGAGCTTATGTCACAGGTGCCTGGGGCACCTTTCCCGCATTTAATTTCCTCATGGACTCCGTTGGGTGATTGGTTTATGTTGTGCACGTGACTGGGTGTGTTTTGTATTTAGTTTCTGTCTTCCATTTTTCCGGTGCACGTCTTTGTTTGCGGTAATATCCCGATGTTAGTTTGTTCGTTTCGTTCCCCCTTTTCTGTTGGTGTCCCCACACCATTTTTAATAATAAACCTGTTTTGTTTTTTATCCCGGTGTCTCGAACTCTTCATCCGCGCTCAACCACGGTACAACGCTGCGCACGATCCCCGCGCAGGTTATATTCGTGGGAGCATTTCATCCAGCGGACCGGCGTACGCAATCTTCTCCGCATAGCCGTTCCCAGGAAGCGCTCACTAGGCGCGAGCGGCGTACGCAGTTTTCCCGCGTAGCCGATCTCCTCCGGGGAAGAACGAGCTTTCTAACAGCTTATTTTAGTAAAAATATATTTGTTATTGTCTAAATGAATACAATAAAAATATTTAAAAACTTGAAATATTCTGTAAAAAAAAATGTATGAGTGTGTAATAAGAACCTTTTGAGCTTGATGAGCAGATGGTCTTAAACTTAACCTTAAACTTAAACCTTAATCTGTTTTTATACAAACATCCACATCACATACATTTCATATTTATTCTATACTCTTAATTCTTGCAAGGTTTGCAACACAAAATTGAATTATATATAGATATATAGTTTTTGATTTTCAAATATAAATTTGCTTTGATCTTCATCTTTATTCTTCCAGATTAAAATTCGGTTATAATAAAACCTTAGAATTTAAGTAATGGGGAGAAATACTGGTTAAAACAGCAAGATATTTATTGTTAAATTATACAAATGTTTCCAGCATTTTGACAAATCACTTTCAAAAAACACACACACTTAAAAAAATCACATGACGGTCTTCACACAGTGATATTGTATTTTTTTTAAAAATGCAGTGTAACGTCACTCCAGTCTGTATTATTAACATTGTTATACTAAATTGACGTGGCTTAATTTGGACAGGTAATGTCATAGTTTATGCCACATTATTTTTAAATAAAATTTAAGTAGGTTTATCAGATTTTTTAAATCTGAGACATATAAACCAGACATTTAAGGTGTCAAACTGTTTTCTTAAGATTTAAAAAATTTTCTAAATTGTTTTCTCTGTGTAGGTCAAAATGTTTACATCTTAGTCCTGAATGTAGAGTTGTAGTGTTCTTATCAATTAATAAAATTTAAAAAAATCCTAAAGGTTTAGTACTGAGGACATTCTATTCTGTCTTGGAGATTATGTTTTGTTTAACATTTTGAAGCAATTGAAAACTTCATAAAAATCTGTTCATTCTTTGAATTTCAAACGTATTTTTTTCAGATTTTAATGATTAATGATTAAAGAAAAGTTTATTAAAATATTTTTAAAGAAATTGTAAGTATTCGGTGGTTTATAAAATGCCAAAGCTTTATATTTATTTTTTCTGTTTTATCTTAACTTTCTAGCCTCATTACGTTCCAGTGATTAATGCAATTTCTTTGTTGAATTTCTTTGTCTCATCGTTTTTTAATGAGATATCTCATAAGGCAAAAAACAGCAATTCCAGTTACAATTGCAGCTGGCACAATGATCTTCCATCCGATCTTTGCCCCTAAACAGGTAGAAATACAATATTAAATCAAAGTGTACAAAATAATTTGAATAAAAATTTAAATAAGTTTAATGTTAGCAGTATATCATTAAAAGGTATGTTATAAAATTGACCAAAATAAATAATATTGCTTTTTTTTGTACATACGTTCGTATCGTTTTTTGTACATGAGTACGTAGGCCAGTCGTGAGCTGAAAATTTGTAAACAATACAGAGAAATATCACTAGCTTAACAAAGTATTTGTATCATTATTCATTAAACATGAACTCATGCTCACTTTTGTAGAGAGGCAATGGAATCCTGTTTGGAAGAGGAAAAAGAAATTAATATTTAATATAATTACTGAATTATCATTCATTAGATTGATGTAACTCAAGACATAAATAATGTTATTACCTTTGTGACAGTAGAATCATCAAAACAATACCAGTTTTTATCCTCAAAGGATTTAATAAGAGCATTGTAATGTCCACCACTTCGAGATCCAATGTGATTGATAACGGCATAAAGATCATATTCGCATTTCTAGGAGGAAAATACAAGCAGTCAGTACAAAAAACAAAAAAAAAACGATGTACACTCATACACTCATCAAATACTCTACGTGTTAGGAACACTACAGCCTTACTGATCAATGGGGACACTATTTGCTATTTAAAATTCGGTAATGTTCAGTATTTATTGTGAGAGTTACTATAACCTTTTTGGCATCTTGAATCTGGCTATTCTCCATCATCCTCCCTCATCTACAAGGAGATTCTATCTACAGAATGTGCTCCTCACTGAATGTGTTTTATTATCAGGAACTAACAACAATGTCTTGGTAGAATTACTAAAATCATACATCTTCACAATTTCAATGTTTTAATTTAATTAGCGGGCGGCACGGTGGCTTTGTGGTCAGCGCGTTCGCCTCTCAGCGCTAGGGATTCCCGGTTCGAATCCCCATCTGGGTGGAGTTTCCATGTTCTCCCCGTGTTTCCATGTTCTCTGCGTGAGTTTCCTCTGGGTTCTCCGGTTTCTTCCCACAGTCAAAAAACATGGATCAAGTCAATTGAGTTCTCTAAATTGCCCCATATAGAGTGTGTCTGTGTGAGTGAGTGTGTGCCCAGCGATAGATTAGCGCCCTGTCCTGGGTGTATCTGCCCAGTGGCCGAAACATTCTCCCCTGGATGGGCATGGGGAACCCCCTGCGACCCTATTATAGGATAAAGCGGAAGATAATAGATGGATGGATAACTTAATTAGTCACCAGAAGCTACTGGCTCATATTAGTATTATTTTAATGCATTGCACTTTCATCTGTTGGATAACTCTGAATGAGACATACAGATGTTCCTCACATAGGGCTTAGTAAGTGTATTTGTATAAGTAAAAATTAATTGTTAAATACTAAGTGCACAGATACCTTGATTTGTAGACTTTCAGGAATGTGCATGAGAGAGTTATTCTTCACAAATGTCATTTGCATGTAGTCAAAGTCAAACCTCTTTACATACAGCGTCAGAATTGTAGGACAGTCCTCAATTTCAGTCCACTATAGATTTGAAAGGGAATAAAAGAAAAGTGCCAAGAATTATATGAATTGCATTACATATTATTTTGTTTACAGTTTGAATTAGTGTAACAAAGTGTAACAAAGAAGACAAAGAGCTATCGAAAACTTAAAGTAAACTTTTTTAAGAATCTAAAATGTTTTGTTATTGACTGCATGCTTAATTGTGTTTATAGTAACATCTCACAGAAAGGAACGCTCACTTTTCTGGATTCAGATAAAATCACTGTTGACGTGAAACACGCTGCTATTTTTTTGGTAAACTTGTCTGTTCATTTTAAACAGGTGTTACCTTTTGACACGCCCTGTTTTTAACAGCATGTTTTACAGGAAATCATTTTTTAAAATACTTACAATTTTTGTTTCATTTTTTTGGTCGCACTGCTCACAATACATCCAGTTTTCTATATCAAGGCTTTTAGCTTTAAGAAAGTCATTTAATCCCTTGTTCTAAAGTAAAAAATAAATAAATCTAAAATGAATACATTGATGATTCAATCAATAAGAGAAGAATACAGTAAAAACATCTTACCACATCGTAGACTTTATCACATTCTTCTTCTATAGCTAGAGGGATGGTGATGAAGGGGCACTTTTCTTCAAATAAATGGCCATTATGACATCTACTGTTGTTACTAAGTTCTCCTTGAAAGACCTGGGAATTGTATAATTTAATTGTTTAAATGTGTCAAAATCAAAAAATAAGTTCAGGTGAATGAAACAATCGTCTGAATGTAAAATGAAGATGTCCTACTTTGCAGGCTGGTGGTCCGACTGTTTTTATAATTTTTTGGTAGTATTCCACTGCATCTTGTTGTTCATACACTGAAGAGAGGACAATATTAAGTTTTGAATCAGGGTTGTTCAGCATTAATACGATAAAACTCACCATTACTGATGGATAAACATTGTGTTGTTCCATGAGTTGTTCCAACACCCTTTTTTAATGTTGAAAAAACATCTTGCAGCTCTTTCATCAGAGCGCCACCTCTTTGTTTAATACCTTCTGGATCTTCTTTAAAGCTGAAACGTAAATATTATCAACTAACAATTAAAATATCAGTTAATAACGTAGTGCAGTAATGACATTTATTGTATTTAACATGTTTTAAAAAGCATGTTCACTTCCTGTATCCACAAACACAACAGCTTTCCTTAAATGACTTGCTAAAGCTAAAAAAATTAGTGTAGTACAATTGTAGAAGGTCCTCATAAACAAATTAAAAATTGAATGTATGTGATGCCAATAAAGGTCAGTTTATTCACCCAAGCACTGGAAAGCACAAGACCAATTAGTACCTACATTCAACACAGAAAAATATTTCTGCAGGTTTGGGATTATTTTTTTTGGAAATGGAGTAGTGGTTAGCACGTCCACCTTACAGCGCTAGGGATCCAGGTTTGCATCCTGATCTGGGTGAAGTTACCAAGCTTTCCCCGGGTCTGTGTTGGCTTTCTCTGGGTTCTCTGGTTTCCTCCCACATTCCAAAAACACGGATTTAAGGCAAAGTGGCTGCTTCCCCTTCATAGTGTGTACGTGTGAGTGAGTGAATGTATGCCCAGCAATGGATTGGAACCCTGTCCCGCGTGTATCTGCCCAGTGACCCAAACCTTCCCCCCTGGATGAGCCTGACCCTATTAGAGGATCAAGTAGAAGATAATGAGATGAGATGGTCATTTGGTCAAAATTAGTAGCCTTCTTAAGACTAAGAAGTGCAGGCTGATTGTTAACCATCATGCAATTCCATCAGAAAGGAGTTCCTGATTGATTCCTTGTTCATACTCCTGCAAGACAATGACCCCAAACCCAGAGATAGTGTTATAAAAATCTCACGAAAAAATAAATGGGGGGGGGGGGGGGTATGACTCTATACAGAGCATTCACTTTCCCTCTCCTGCTCTTTATGTACATTAGGCTAGCAATATTCTTTAAATGTCCACATAATTAGTTCATTTTTATGCTGCGGCATATTTTAATAGGCAATATACACTCAGTGATGTTCTGTCCTGTAAACATGCTCAGACATGTAACATCATTTAATACAACCATCTGTTTACAAAGAAGCGGCACGGTGGCTTAGTGGTTAGCACGTTCACCTTCTCAGCACTAGAGATTCCCGGTTCGAATCCCAATCTGGGTGGAGTTTCCCTGTTCTCCCAGTGTCCGCGTGAGTTTCCTCCGGGTTCAAGTCAATTGAATTCTCAAAATTGCCCCATATAGAGTGTGTGTGTGAGTGAGTGTGTGCCCAGCGATGGATTGGTGTCCTGTCCTGGGTCTATCTGCCCAGCACCCGAAACGTTCTCTCCTGGATTGGCATGGGGAACCCCCCCCCCCCCCCCCCCGCGACCCTAATAAAGGATAAAGCGGAAGATAATGAATGAATAATGGATATGTTTACAAACTTTAGGGCAAAAAAAATTGGTTAAAACACAAAAATGTTATTAGTGTATTATATAGTAGTTATAGTAGTTAATTCATTCATTATCTCCCGCTTTATCCACTATTAGGGTCGCGGTGGGGTTCCCCATGCCCATCCAGGGGAGAACGTTTCAGGCGCTAGGCAGATAGACCCAGGACAGGGCGCCAATCCATCGCTGGGCACACACTCACTCACACAGAAACACTCTATATGGGGCAATTTGGAGAGTTCAATTGACTTGATCCATGTTTTTGGACTGTGGGAGGAAACCGGAGAACCCGGAGGAAACCCACGCGGACACGGGGAGAACATGGAAACTCCACCCAGATGGGGATTCGAACCGGGAACCCCTAGCGCTGAGAGGCGAACGTGCTAACCACTAAGCCACCGTGCCGCCAGTTATAGTAGTTAATGTATTAAATACTTCTCTACGTGTTGTCGGAAGTCTTCAGTCATGTAGAGACATTGCAGCACGGTATTTAAGTAGCAGGTTGCTCCCTGATTTTTCAAACCATAGTATCGTCTTTCGACATAACTGAATAAAATGAGACAGAATAAATGAAACAGAATAAAATGAGACAGAAACAGTTCAGATTAGAGTTGTAATTAAACGATAAAGATGCATTTGAGTTCAGACTCGTCGACGCTGAAACCTTACTTTGATTCACCAGA
>JAFMOC010000083.1:2077500-2172500 GCA_019802505.1 Corydoras sp. C115 | reverse complement strand
ATATCACAGAAACAAAGTTCATCTGTTACAAGTCTTTATAATACTACATCTATTTGAAAAAAAGGTGGCAGAGGTGTACATTGACATGTAATATTTATTAAATAAACATTTACTAAGATAATTTACGCACTTTTGTAAGGAAGAATTTCCCCTAAAATGCATGATTTAAAATTTTACAATTTAAAGCTGCTGACAAAATACATTTTTGCCAGGGTCTGTACAAGTTCAAATGCCCTGCTGTAAAAGATGGCACAGACAAGAACTGTGGAGCAGAGTGGGCATATGTGGAGGTTCGAAGGCTGGCTCTACTGACTGATGAAGAGCAGAAACACTTTGAAGAGACAATGGCAGCCATGGCAGCTGCTGTATACTGTGAATACAGTTCAGTAAGTACACTGAAAAGAAACTGAAAGTGATATGTGATAAGGTTTCGAAGTAGACAATGATGTTATTAATATTGTAAATACCAATATGTAGTAGAGGTTCCTAACAGAGAAATATTTTTTAATGGACACAAAATTTTAAAGATTTTCATTAAATCCTTATATAAATGAACACTTTAAAGGTAGTAAATGGATTTATTCCAGCAGGATATAACCAGTATTTTAATTATTCTTGCTTTTTTTTTTTTTTAAAGTGCCCTGGTTGCAAGTCGTTCGTTGAAAGAGAGGATTTGACCAACCTGTGTGTACTTTGCACCATCTGTACAGCTGAAAATGGTAGGCGGTATGAGTTTTGCTGGCAGTGCAAGAAAACTTGGAAAGGGCATGCTCCTCGTTCAGACAAGTGTGACAACAGCGAGTGCAAAAATCAGAAAATAGAGAATCTGCAGAAATGTCGGGAGATAACTCTTCCTTCAGTTCAGAACACGAAAATTCCCTCCCTACGAGCTTGCATTACATGTGGCAATGTGGTGGAGCATGACACAACGGGGTGCAAGAATGTCAGGTGTAACCGCTGTCAAATCGAATTTTGCTTTTGCTGCTTGAAACTCACTCCTTGTTCAGGACCAAGATCATACTTTACACCTTGTGTTGTGGCCCCACGACAAACAGCCATTCCAGTCTGGAAAAAGACTACTTAAATGTTGTCTTACAAATGCAATCGGGGGAAAAAAAATAAATAAATAAAATAAAAAAAATTAATATATATATATATATATATACTATTTTACTAATGTTGCAACAATTTGGTAGAATTATAACATTTGGTATAATTACAAACATTTGACATTTTGGACATTTTAGGTCCTTGTTAACAACATTTTAAAGTGTAGAACTTGTGTTTTTGTTTAGTCTAGTCTGACACATCATGTAACTGAAGTAATAAGCAGTTGACAACCTAATTTTTTAAATGAATAAACATCATAAAAGGTCAAGTCATCTATGAGGTGAAATCTCATCACCCTGTAATATAAACCTTTGCAAATAATAAATAAAGGCAGATTTGTAAAAAAAATAAATAATGTGTTGCTTTGTGGAATTTTTTACCTTACGTTACAGAAAAAAAATGTACTCGTTAATTATTGTTTCCAACTTTTCTCAATTAAAAAAACATTTCTACAATGATTAAAACTTTTTGATAACATTATGTTCCTTACCACACAAGATTTTTCTTGTGGCTTTCAACACTGTAAAGTTGATTTGATTCAACGTACCATTTGTAAAAAGCACTATACAAAATAAATAAACTTGAATATGAATAATTTGAGGATGAAAAATAATCATACATAAAATGTAAAATAAAAATTAGCTACCACTATAGAGGGTTTATTGAGAAATTTAAAAATTAATCAGCACTGCTGTATACTGTATGATCCAATAATACAGTGCAACACACACAAGTACACCAGTACCACTGCACTCAAATACAGCTGCTTGCAGGTGTAACGCAACCTGTTTATGATCGAGTGGAAAATTTTTGACTGACATACCTATTACAATAACTATTTTAGGCAAACATGGAATCTCACACAGTCACATATCTGGCAGCCATTTCCTGTTATGGCAAAGACGCTTTCTGTAAGATGAACACATAAAAGTTTTGCTATGTTTCTGAGCTGAATTAGTTATTAATTATAAAAAAAAACACATAATTTCATCTGAAATACACTGATCATCTAGAGAACAGGTTTAGGACATGGGATCAGGACTGAATTTTATGTCTGTATCAAAGAGGATCTCCAGCAGCTCAGGAATAATGCGCTCTGTTTTAAAGCCATAAGAAATCATTGAAACAAGCATGTTTAAGGCCAAAACAAGGAATGATAAGTTAACCTCAGACAAAATGCTTGATATACAAATAGTTCAGTAAAAGCTAAATGTGGTAGTTTAATTTAATGAGCTGGCCAAAATGCAAAACAAGTAAGTTGATGTTTAAAAAGATTATCACTGTGTAGAAACTTAAAGCTGAGTGAAATAGTGCACTAATAACCAACCTAGCTTACACTTAAGGAAATGGGGGGGCTCTTCCTAGGGGGGGCTTAACAGAAAATAATTGAGAATCACTGAGCTAAACTATGCAGTAGTGGTTAGCACGTTCGCCTCTCAGCGCTAGGGATTCCCGGTTCGAATCCCCATCTGGGTGGAGTTTCCATGTTCTCCCCGTGTCCGCGTGGGTTTCCTCCAGGTTCTCCGGTTTCCTCCCACAGTCCAAAAGCATGGATCAAGTTAATTGAGTTCTCCAAATTGCCCCATATAGAGTGTGTTTGAGTGAGTGAGTGTGTGCCCAGAGATGGATTGGCGCCCTGTCCTGGGTGTATCTGCCCAGCGCCCGAGACGTTCTCCCCTGGATGGGCATGGGGAACCCCACCGCGACCCTAATAGAGGATAAAGCGGGTGATAATGAATGAATGAATAAACTATGCAGTAAATCTGCTTACCTTCGGCGCACCTGTAATGAGTGTGCATCAAAAATAGGTCCAGTCCAGTATCGAATTTCTATTGTTCTTTCAGAACCCTTTTCAAAAACCATCCTCTGCTACCACCTGTAGGATCTTTTGATTTTTGAAAAAGAACGAGCCGATGCAAAATGGTGATCTCAACTCATTTATTGAGAACAAAGAAAACTTCGCTCCAGTGATGATTGCCGCCTGGCGGTTCCACCTCACCGAGTAGCTAATTCTCACTCCGTGGCGTTCACCACTGCAAAATGGTGGAACGATCTTCCCAACTCTGTCCATAAGGCAGAATCACTAAACAGTTTTAAGAAACTACTTAAGACGCATCTCTTTAACAAATTCCTGTTGTAGAAGAGAAAAAATAAATAAAAAAAAATGGGGGGGGGGGGGGGGCACAGCATCAAATAACAATCAGGTTTGATGAATTTACAGTATAGTTGGTTTTCTCCATAACCTCTGACTTGTCATGTTCTCATTTGTAGTGATGTGACATTTGAAGCGAGGCTTCATTGTTTTCTTTTGCGTGCCTCTACTGTAGCGGCGCGCAGCCGCATAAAGAGAGTATGAACCACAAGGCACTTTGTGGGTTTTGAGTTGCCGTTGTTTGGTGTGGTTGCAAGGCGATTGAAGTGTGCGTTACAGTTATTTTAGTAATGACATTCTAGACTATATCAGTTATAATTATTATAGTAAAATTATCATTTATTAATATAATTATATCTAATATTTATATTATTAGGTTAGGCTTTAGTTGACTAGTTAGTTGAGTAGTATATGATTTTTATATATATATATATATATATATATATATATATATATATATATATATATATATATATATATATATAGATAGATAGATAGATATATACACACACACACATATATCCACACATACATACAAACATTATATATATATATATATATATATATATATATATATATATATATATATATATATACACACACACACACACACATATATATATATATATATATATATATATATATATATATACAGTTGTGATCAAATTTATTCAACCCCCACTGAAATAAAGTGTTTTGGCCAGTTTGACATTGATTTGGATCATTTCAGTCATCTTATTTACAATTATATCAAAGAGGCACTTATAAATTAGACAAATATAACATAATATTTATGATGGAATAACCACAAATGTCTTTACTGTGCTCACATCATTATCAGTTTTATTCAACCCCCTAGTGACATTATTTTTTAGTACTTAGTACAACATCCTTTTCCAGTTATGACAGCTTTCAAGCGTGAAGCATAGCTTGACACAAGTGTCTTGCAGCGACCTATGGGTATCTTAGCCCATTCTTCATGGGCAAAAGCCTCCAGTTCAGTCACATTCTTAGGCTTGCGCACTGCAACTGCCTTCTTTAGGTCCCACCAGAGGTTCTCAATTGGATTTAAGTCTGGTGATTGCGATGGCCACTCTAGAATGTTCCAGCCTTTCATGTTCAACCATGCTCTAGTGGACTTGGATGTGTGCTTCGGATCATTGTCCTGTTGGAAGGTCCAACGTCTCCCAAGCCGCAGGTTTGTGACTGACTCCATCACATTTTCCTCCAAGATCTCCTGGTACTGAAGGGAATTCATGGTACCCTGCACACGTTGAAGCTTTCCTGTACCATTAGAAGCAAAACAGCCCCAAAGCATAATTGACCCCCCGCCATGCTTCACAGTAGGCAAGGTGTTCTTTTGTTCATAAGCCTGGTTCTTACTCCTCCAAACATAGCGCTGGTCCATTGTCCCAAACAGTTCTAATTTAGTTTCATCTGACCACAGTACACTGTCCCAAAACCTTTGTGGCTTGTCCACATGACTTTTGGCATACTGCAGTCGACTTTTCTTGTTCTTTGGAGTCAGCAAGGGGGTGCGCCTGGGAGTTCTGGCATGGAGGTCTTCGTTATGCAGTGCGCGCCTTATTGTCTGAGCTGAAACTTCAGTGCCCACATCTGACAGGTCTTTTTTCAGTTCCTTAGCAGTCACGCGGGGATTTTTCTCCACATTACGCTTCAGGTAGCGCACAGCAGTCGCGGTCAGGATCTTCTTTCTGCCACGACCAGGTAACGTTTCCACTGTGCCCTTTAACTTGAACTTGCGAATGATACTTCCGATAGTGTCTCTTGGAATATTTAACAACTTCGCAATCTTTTTATATCCATTGCCATTCTTGTGAAGAGCAATAACCTCTTCTCTTGTCTTCTGGGACCATTCTCTTGCCTTCACCATGCTCTGCAGCATTGGGGGTTGAATAAATTTGATTACAACTGTATATATAGTTTGTGTGTGTGTGTATATAATGTAATATCAATCACTGATTGCTGTTTTTGTACCCTTGTAGACTTATAGGTGACCATTGGCATTTGCTGGACTCCAATGTGGGACAGAGCAGGCATAATTTGAGTGCAATAGTTGATGTAACCATTGAAGTTGACAGATACTTATCTGAAGTAAACCTACCCAGACAAGAAAATCCACTCATGTACTGGAGCAAACATAAATATATATATATATATATATCCACATTTATAAAAGTTGGCACAAATGTTTTTTATGCATTTCAGCATCCCCAGTGCCATGTGAAAGGGTATTCTCTAAGGCTGGGGAGATTGCATCCAAAAAAAAAAAAAAAAAAAAAGGAATCTCCTAAACCCCAACACTGTAGAAAAGCTTATGTTTTTAAATACCCAATAATATTTCCTAGCAAACAGCCTTTTATTTTCATTGATACAAAGTGTCAAAGATGGTTGATTTCCTATATAGACATTCAAAGACACTCTGGCTCAGATTACTGTAGATTGTCATATTTCTCTTTTAACAGCAGGTGTAGTGAAAGCTAGTGAAAAGTGAAAACAGTTCATGAGGCTTCGAGTAATGAACCTTTTGGCGAATCTTTGGACTGGAAAGCCCCATTGGTTCATGAGGCTTCATTTTGCCATCACTACTCATTTGTAAGTCGCTTCTGTAATGATTTGTAATCACAAATCATCACCCTAGGTTTTAAATCAGCCAATCCCAGCCCAGGGTTTTGGTTCAAATCTAGCTTGCCCCACCCCACTTCCCAATGGCGGCAAGAACACGAGTCCTTCGTTTGAATACAAACTTTTGGCCATTTTGTGACTCTTATGTGCAAGTAATTTAAAATTCCTGACATGTGTGACATGGGTACATAAATACATACATTAATTAATTAATTATCTCCCACTTTGTCCTCTATTAGGGTCGCGGGGGGGTTCCCCATGCCCATCCAGGGGAGAACATTTCGGGCGCTGGGCAGATACACCCAGGACAGGGCGCCAATCCATCGCTGGGCACACACTCACTCACTCACACAAACACACTCTATATGGGGCAATTTGGAGAATTCAATTGACTTGATCCATGTTTTTGGACTGTGGGAGGAAACCGGAGAACCAGAAGGAAACCCACGCGGACACGGGGAGAACGTGGAAACTCCACCCAGATGGGGATTCGAACCGGGAATCCCTAGCGCTGAGAGGCGAACGTGCTTACCACTAAGCCACCGTGCCGCCCCTAGACTGTACATATTCGAAGAGGCGAACGTGCTAACCATTAAGCCACCGTGCCGCCCTAAATACATATTATGTATAGATTTACTGTCCAACATAGTTCACCACATTTTAAAGTGTATTCTTTTTTTATTACAAGCAAATAAATGTAGAACTTGTCTCCTGGTTTATTCTAGTTAATTTCACACAAACTCTTGTTTGTCTGACACAATGTAACCGATGTAATCAATTGAGTAAATAAGAAAATAAAAATCACAAAAGGGCATGTCATTGATGAAGTTACATCACATCTCTCAGTAACTCAAACCTTTACATATAATAAAGACATTCGTGAAAGCAGACTGTGTTGCTCTGTGATCTTCCTTTCATTAGATATGTTGACTGTTCAAAAAGGATTTGTGCAAAGTTACTTGGTGGTTTTATATTTCTAACATGTTAAAATCAACCACATACTTGTTTATGTAGTATAAATGTTTCCCTGGTTACTCTTAAAAAAAAATAATAAAAATGACATACTTTGCGAGTTAATTTTACTGTTCTCTAATGGTCTGGACCACATATTAAGGGGACAATCATTCCTAAAATCCTGTGACACTGACAATGTCCATGGTTTGTTAGTGTGTTGAGCTAGCACTAGTTGATCAGACACTCAGTTTTTAATCACTCCACTCACTGCGGGAATAAGTTCACCAGTCAGAAATATCTAATTCAGTGAGCTCCATTAAAAAGAGTATGTGTGGAGAATTTGGGCTTGTCAAAAAAAATAAAAAACAAATCACTTATCTAGTTTAGCAAAATCTCTGTATGTTCATTTTTACCCCGCCTGTTGTTTACCACTTACTGGGACTTTTGTTTTACTGACACACCTATTCCCAGTAATTCTTAACAGCACACATAAAATAATGGAATCTCACTCATCCACATTCCATAAAGTGGCGTCCATTTCCAGTTGTGGCAGAGATGCTTTTTGCAGGATGAATGCATATGAGTTTTTTTTAATTAATTATTAAACCCACAAGGTTTAATATGATGTCCACTCACTCCCAGCTACACCAGTTTTAACACTTCTGTGAAGGTTTTTTACAAGGTTAGGAGTGTTTATGGGAATTCTTGACCATTCTTTAGAAATCAGAAACTGATGTTGGGTAAAGGGAGTCTCTGGTCCAATTCATTGGGTTGATGTCAAAACTCTATGCAGGCTAGTCAAGTTCAGCCACAATCAACTCCTGTTTTTAAGGATCTTGCTGTTTGCACTGTTGTGAGGTCACTTTGGGACAGGAAGAGGCCATCTGCAAACTCTTCCCACAAAAGTTAGAAACATTAATTTGTTAAAAATCTTGACTTGAATTAAGACTAGAAATTGAATTATAACTAGAAATGAGGGGCTGAGCTCAACTCATGAAACAGATTCGAGTTAAATTTAAAACTAATCCTGATGAGGTACAGTATTTGTTACATAGCCAGGTTACCACAACCATCAAAGTGCCCTCTTCAAACTTCTGTTGTTAAGTCACCTGGAAACTTGTGGGCTCATCTACAGACCTTGTAAGTGACAAACAGTAAAAACAGCAAGTCACATAGTTAGGAACATTAAATTGTCCAAAATCGACATGCTGATGAATTATGACTTCCTATAATTAGAACTCAGCTCAACCAGCAAAACAAATGAGTTAACTTTAAAACTAATCCTGATGAGGTACAGTATTTGGTACATGGCCAGAACCATCAAAGTGCCCTCTTGAATTAAGCTTCTGTTGTTGAGCCCACAAGGTTCCAGGTGACTTATCTACAGACCTTGTAAGTGACAAACAGTAAAAACAGCAAGTCACAGATCCATTCACATTTTGATGATAAATAACCCGTGAACATTTGCCGACTGAACCTAAATCCATTTATCCACCAAACGCAAGTTTCATAGTCTTAAATTATATTTTAATACAGAAAAAAAAACATCTCCCAAGTTTCAATTATGAACTAAAAAGTAAATATTTTTATGCTTAACATCTTTATTGACTAGATCAGTATGAAGTTAAATCATCCACACAAAGCTTTAATAGCAAACTTTGGACCCTTTTAACAGGACAAACAAAAATCAGAAGGTAAAGCAGTTAATCAGTTTTTGAGCTGTGAGCAGATGGTGACAGAGCTGAGGGCTCGCCTTTAAACTTTAGCGTCGCATAATATTTCTGTAAAACAAAAACACAAATACTTTTAAGCAATTCGTTCAATTCCATTGGCAGGTGAGAAACCAAACATCTGTGTAAAAATTAAGTGTTACTGACAGTATTTTTGTAATACGGAATAAATTCTATTTTTTTATTATTACCTTTAAACATGAAAATCTAAAGTTATATAAGTATAATTGACTAAAGCTTTCCATTAAATGTCCAAGAAACAAACTTAGCCATGATTAATCATAATCTATCTAATGTAATATTACATAATATATTTAAGACACAGTTTTGTATTAACTTTAATCACATCTGCTACCATAAACTCAATATTTTATATTAAACCATTAAGGCATTAGATTTCTGTCAATCGTGTCATGAAGAAATAATAATAATAATAAACTTCAGGGCTGTATGAGGATCACATGATTAAAAGAAATCAGCTTGGGGACATTTTACTACTTTGTTTCCTTGTTTCACTTTGTGTTAATGCAACATGGCCACACAGGAAGCAAAGTGCTCACAGCTGTACAAATGGTCAGTATGTTAATATAATCAATAAAATTTTAAAATAAAATTACTGATAAAGCTCCAGACACTCGACAGTTTTATGATATTATGAGATGCTAATGACTGACAGAAAATACCCCACACATTAAAAGAAATGTTTATAGTAAAAAATGTAAATGTTTAAATGTAAAATTGACTAGCAGTGTTTAGAAAAAAAAGCAAACATGCAAACCACTAAGCCATCATGCCACCCACCATTTACTGATATTTACTTAAATCCCATCCTAAGGCAATGCTTTTGTAACAAGTGGTTTTACCTGCATGTTCTCGTAATGCCGAAGGCTGCTGCAATGTGTTCTCTTTGCGGTCACCTCGTTACCATAAAACAGAGAGCACAGTTTACAGAAGAAACCTGTCTTGGGTATTACAAAGTTTACACCTGTAAAACACAAAGATGCGCAAACAATCAATCAGCATATTAAATTCATACTAAAAGGTGAGATTGGTGCTATGTATTAGAAACATGGATAAACCAAATTTTAAGGTGGCATTAAAAGAATGTACTCATTCATTCATTACATGTATGAAAACATGGTGACGGGTTTATAAGCAGCCAAAAATAAAAAGTGGTAGGAGGAAACTAAAATTAAAAAGTGCATATATGTAAAAAATAACATCTGAATTCCTGACAATAGTCAAATTTAA
This sequence comes from Corydoras sp. C115, assembly GCA_019802505.1. Classification (NCBI taxonomy): domain Eukaryota; kingdom Metazoa; phylum Chordata; class Actinopteri; order Siluriformes; family Callichthyidae; genus Corydoras; species Corydoras sp. C115. Next base: position 2,162,657 of record JAFMOC010000083.1, on the reverse strand, counting down.
ATAGATGGTGGAGGGAATGAGTAGCTCAGTGATTGGGCTATCAATCTGAAGGTTGAGGGTTCAAATCCCAGGTCCACTGAAGTTACCAATGTGGGTCCTTGAGCAAGACGCTTAACCTTCATTGCTCCAGGGATGCTGCATTACCAACCCTGTCTTCTGATCCCAACAGAGATGGAATACTTGCAAGTCGATTTGGATAAAAGCGTCTGCTAAATGACCAATTGTAAATGCAGATGGTGACTGCAGTTTCAGTGCAATCACAATTACTGAATTCAAGTGTTTTATTCAGTTTAATTGCCACTGGTGTATAATAACATCTGATGTTTTCAGAAAGGCCAATTTCTGACCCTGAATGGGAAGTACAGAGGTTTGGCACCTCTGATCAATATATTTATATAGAATTATCCACACATTTTACATGGTTGTGGAGTTTACATGGTTGCAGAGTGATGCATCGCTAAACTAAATTTAAATGATGACACTTGACAGCTTTAAAGAAGTTTACGCACCAACAAAGCGTAAAACTGCAGAATACCATGACAACTAATGGCTCCCCACCTCAGAAACAAACTCCTTTATTTCTTTAAATTACAATCTGCAGAGAACCGACACCCCTACTTACCAATTGGGTTATCTGGGTTAAAAGGGGGAAGTGTGAAGTCGTCTGGTACCAAGGGTTCTGTGCAAGCCCTTTTAGATTTTGGTTCTTGATCTGCCAGGGCCTTTCGCTTCAGCTTTGACTTTCCTACAAAAAACAGCAGCAGTAAGTAACTATGTAAGAGCAATATAAACAACGGAATGTCAATTCTAATTGTATAATTGCAAATGTTAACAATACCATTTTTAGAAATCATTGAATACCTTTGACTGTTGCTCTCTTTTTCACTGGTGGTTTAGCACAAGTGTTAGTCTCCTTTAGAGTAACTTCAGTTTCCTGTGTACTGCTGAAGCTCTTTGCTTCCTCTGTTGCAGATAAATGAAGCTTTGTGTTGGGTAATTCAGAGGTTTTCTGTACTTCGACAACTTCGTTTTTTTGTTCATGCTCTTTATCTGTAGTGCCCGGTCCAGAATCCTCTTCCAGCTGGGTACTGGCTATTCCTTTCTGTCGGGCCGAGATCTTCACTACAATTAAAATTGGGCAGATATTGGTCAGCTAAGTACAATCAGCTACATATAAGTTTAAAATCCTTAAATGAAAATACTACATAGGGCTGTTTACAAATCACACAAAAGCCCTTTTTTTTTTACACAAAGCCCATGACGAGATCAAATTAATTTAACACTATGATGTGGATTTGTGAATAAGATGCAGAGCAAGAGAACCAGATGAGGTGATGCCATCACTTGTGGCTTGTGTATGCACCAAGTGTGTCTTTCTGCTAGATCTAAAGACAGGCATAACCCAAATAGGGAGTCTCAGCTGCATGAAAAGTTGCATTTGTAAACTTCTCATACAATGTTAGCGGCCAGCACCTTTTGTTTTGAAGCTGTATGCTTTACATACATACACACATACAAATAAAGACAGATAATAAAACTGAAGCAATTATCATAATGCACAAATTCAAAAAGACAACCATTTCAAAATGTCTGAAAACTACAATTGTCATGTGAATAAAAAAAATGCATTACAAAAAAAAAAAAAAAGCTACATAAGGTCAATAAACAGTGTGTTACAGTATAATGTTTGAATTTTAACATCATGAAATCCCTTTCAGCCTTACTCATGGCAGAAAGTGGGTTTATCGCATGGCATTCTTATTACAAAGTTATAATTAAGCCTTTAGTCCAAAATCATCAAGGCATTTTGGAGCATTTTTTGATAGTACAATAATATTAATAAAAATGTTAATATTCCCTAGTTTAGTTCCTTCCCAAAAATACTTAATATATATACCAAAAATAATTTTCGAACCCATAGACACTGACATCAGTTAGTCGACTTGTTCCACCAGCCCTTTTGCACAGAAATAACCATTAATTGAGGCAACACTCACCAACTTTCTGTCGTCCTCTCTTCTTAGGTTTTCGCCCTCTCTTGAGTGGAATCACCTTCACCTCTTGCTTCTCCTCCTCTTCCTCGCCAACTTCATCAACCGTCACAAAGTTCATTTGGCAGAGTTCGTCAGAATCAAGGGAAGCCGAAACGTGCGGCTGATTTGCTGATTCGATTTCTTGACTGGAGGGTGTCCTCTCCTGCTCACCCTCATTCGTTTCCTCCTCACCTTGCAGCTCATCCTGGCTGACTAGTGTCTGCAAAAAAAAAAAAAAAACACCGTCACAATGTGAAGTTCAATTGCTGTTTAAGAAAGTCACAACATAAGATACCTTAGGGTTTAGAGAACTCACATCACACTCATCTTCCTCTGCAACAATTTCATCCAAAGTGACAAGGTCCTTGAGAGCATCCTCCAACTGCTCATTTTCCATAACTGCATCAGCATCTACTTTATCTACAATTAAAAGTGGATCAGGATTTTTTCCTTGCCTGATGAATTAATACTTCTTTCATGTCTACCTTACTATAATTACCTTCATACTCTGCGTCTTCATCCAAGGTCATCAAACCTTCTTCAGATTGAAGAGTCTTGGAGTGAAGCTCATGTTCTTGCTCATTTAATGGTATTGTTGATTTCAGAACCTCAGATGGTTTTATATGTTGTGCCAATAAATTGGCAGAGGAATCTAACTGGGCTGGGGCATTTAATGTAGCAGTATTTGTGCTCTTTTTAGAATCTGTAATCGGGTCACCAAGAGGAACCTGTGACTTTTTGAGTTTTTTTGGTTCTTTAACTTCAGTGATTGTGTTTGGAGCTGCAAGCTCTTCCTCTGCCATCACTGTAGTTTTCTGAGCTTTTAAAGAGCTTCTGGTTTGACGTCTGGGGGTTGGAGTTGAAGGGTCACGGCCACTTTTCTTTTTTGCTGTAGGAGCATTATTGTTGTCTTTTGAGCCCCGAGCCTTAGATAAGGATTTAGTATTTTTAGAAGGTGTGGGCTCCACGGTCTCATCTACGACTTCATCTACAGTTACAAACTCATCTAGATTGAAGGGAAAAGGCTGCTCAACATCTTCCTCCACTTTTTCTTTTGGCTAAAACAGACGGCAACAAGCATTAAAACCATATATCTATACTCTCAGTGTATCGATTTGCAGGTGACACATTTGACAACTTACCTTTGCTTTGGCATCACTCCTTGAAGAACGAGTTCGTCTGCCAGTGCTATGGCTCTATGCAGCAAAAAAAATAAAATTAATAATAAAAAAAGAAATCACTTAACTATGTGATCTAATCGTAAAACAAGTGTATGGTAATAAATGTACGTCTGTGTGATGTATCTGTGTTTTTGTGATGTGTATATAAGAAGTTTATGTCTCACAAGAGAGTGTTCTTTCGTTTATACAAAATGGTGTGAAATGTTAATGTAGGGGTATTAATTTGTCTGAGGGTGGGGTTCATATACGTATATAGAGGGGGAAAAGAAATTGATGCTTATATATATATATATATATATATATATATATATATATATATATATATATATATATGTCTCGAAATTAAAATCATATACATATAAAAAAATAAATCACAAATTACACCACTGCAAAAAGCAGGGAAAGCAGAAATCGTTTATGAATTTCCAAATAAATATGCTAATTCCGATGAATTATGAACTAGAGAACACCCCTGGATACAATGTGCTTTTTCGGTATGCATTTGTTTCATCTGCTTTAGTTCTGAAGATAAGGTCATTTTTGTGGAACCCCATATAAGCTACTTATTTACTCTGCTAATGTGATTTTACTCATGTAATGTGATGACATCAAAAATCAATATTACTTGCAATTAACAAGCAATTTTTTTGAGTAGTAGTAGCTACGTATACTACAAAAAAAAATTAAAATAAATAAAAAACTCTTACAGTAAGAATATAGAAATACCGTGTTATTTATGAGCTGGAGACAGGGATATATTGAAGAGACACTTCACTCAGCCTTTGCAACTATTCCATGTCTGGAGTCACTGTCTTAATATAGCTTAGTTGTATATAGACGTATGTTAAGAAGACCTCGGTAATGCTCTAGTAAACCGCCCTAAATAACTAAATAATTAAATAAATAACGGGTTCCCGGTTCGAATCCTAATCTGGGTGGAATTTCCATGTTCTCCCTGTGTCCACGTGGGTTTCCTCAGGGTTCTCCGGTTTCCTCCCACAGTCCAAAAACATGTATTACGGTCAATTGAATTCTCCAAATTGCCCCATATAGTGTGTGTGTGTGTGAGTAAGTGTGTGCCCAGTGATAGATTGGTGCCCTGTCCTGGGTGTACCTGCCCAGCGCACGAAACGTTCTCACCTGGATGGGCATGGGGAACCCCCCCCCCGCAACCCTAATAGAGGATAAAGCGGAAGATAATGGATGGATGGATGGATATACGAAGTCCCTGCAGTGTAAACGAAAGACTTTATTTTAAAATGCTTCCATGTTTTTCTCGTGCTGCTGATGTCAAAAGGGTGGATCAAGTAAGAATAACTTGTTATTCCTTTACACTAAAACGGTTTTTAAACTAAAACCAGGTCAGTATTTTTTTATATGTTTAATTTAAGGATTTATGTATAGAGGTAGCTATAAATCTTAATATTATTATATTAAGATTTAATAATTAGATTTAGTAATATTATTATATTACCTTGTTGCCACTTTCATTGTACTCTTTCTTCTTTGAAACTGGACTACCGTCAGCCACGCTCCTGCGACTTCCTGTGGAAGAAGTTGAGGAACCTCTTCTAGTAGAAGCATCATAATCTGGGCTAGCCTTACTTCTGTGAACTGAAGAGGATTCTTTTTCTATGGAGTCAGGTTTGCCATGTTGGCTTCTAGAACCAGATATTTTCTTATCTTTGTCTTCGGACCTCCAGGCACCAGAGCGACTTTCCCTCTTCTTATCCACGTCAGAGGTAGTGGACTTTTTTGAACTCGATGTGGCCTTTTCCGAGTTTTTGCTCACTGCCACAGCTTGGGATCTGGCCTCCTCGGCACGTCTCAGCGAGGACTGTAAACGGCATTGATGGACTGCTGCCTCAAGTGCCTTCAAGATCTCCTGGGTAACTGGTGGAATTTCTGTATGCATGCTACCAGAAGGAAACCCCTGAGGTGGCGTTTCAACCTTTTTAGTCAGTTGGTGTTTAGGAGATGCCTGCAAGGTACCATCATTTTGATTTGACTCATCCTGCATTGGTACCTCACTCTGTTGCTCAGTACCTTGAGGTTTTAGATCATTTTGTTTGGTCTTCTTCGTACCTTTGGCTGATGGGTCCACAGACTCATCCTGAGGTTCTTCCACAGCTTTTGAAGACACAATTTCGGAGGACTCCGTAGGTACTGTAGGCTTAGTATCGTTTGTATATTGCGACTGGTCCTCATCATGTTTATCTAAACACAAGTTTTCATCTTGCTCAGGCGGTTTCTCAGACACCATTTCAGTCTCCAATTTCCCATCATGCTCCAGACCTTCTTCTTTAGACTTCTTTGTCTCTGTAGTTGAACTCTCACCATGCTCCAAAAGCTTGGTCTCAAAATGTACTGCAGTTTCTACAGGTAATCGCTCATCAGAATCCGCAACATCTACAGGGTCCTTTACTTTTACGAGTAACCCCTCCGCAGGGTCCTCCCCTTTTACGAGTAACCCCTCCGCAGGGTCCTCCCCTTTTACGAGTAACCCCTCCGCAGGGTCCTCCCCTTTTACATGTAATCTTTCAACAGGGTCCCCAACTTTTACAAGTAACCCCTCTGCAGGGTCCTCCCCTTTTACGAGTAACCCCTCTGCAGGGTCCTTCCCTTTTACGAGTAACCCCTCTGCAGGGTCTTCCCCTTTTACAAGTAACCCCTCCGCAGTGTCCTCCTCTTTTACAAGTAACCCCTCCGCAGTGTCCTCCTCTTTTACAGGCAATTCCATAGCAGGGTCTCTCGTTTTTGCAGGTAACCCCTCAGCAGTGTCTTCCAATTTCACAGGTAATTTCTCAGATTCCTCCAATTTTATAGGTAACTCTTCAGCAGAGTCCATTGCTTTTAGAGGTAACCCCTTAGCAAGACCATCAGCTTCTTCAGGTAACCTCTCATCTTGGTCTGCAGCATCTACTAAACCTTCCTCGACAAGGCATTTCGGAAGCATTTCATCATGCCTACTTAATTTAATGCCAGCATCTTCGGCCTGTTCAGCTGTATCATCTGCTGTATCCATGGGCCTAGTTTCAGAACTGTCATTTCCTTCCAAAGATTTACAGAAAGAATTTAGATCTTTTTCGTCTTGCACAGTTTCATCAATTTGTAATCTTTCAACCTGTTCACTTGTATCCATTAGTTCCTCCTTCTCATGTTCAGTTACAGCCTCCTTACCAATTGAATTTTTAGGCAAACCATGATCCTCTAAAATTGGTTGATCTGCATCTACAACTACATTTTGTCCAGGTTTGAAATCCGTGGTTATTTCACGTTCACTTTTAACTGAAGTGGCATCAGTAGCAGTGTTCAGTTCAGACTCATTATCTTTAAATTGTTGGATGTTTGATTCAGAAGCGTCAGTTTGAAAGGAATCTGTTTTGCTCGGCATGATGGTTGTATTGGAGTCACCGTCAGGTGCACTCATTACAGCCGCTTTGTCATTAGATGATGTTTCCGCCGTACTGCTGGTGTCCACCTTTAATTCATTTGGAGATAGTTTTACATCGGTTTTAATGCTTTATCCAGATCAGTTGCTGAATCCACTGTAGCTGCAACAGCAGGAGCATCAGCATCTGAATTTAATGTGGGAGCAGCAGCCAACTGGGGAGGTGCCGATTGGGACCCACTGGGTTTAGCCGTTTCTGGTGCTTTACTCCCAGCCTTCGGAGTTGGTTTTGGCCTATTGCAATAAAAAATAAATAAATAAATAAAACAAATGGAAAAACACTTTATATACTATAAACACTTTTTTATAAATATCTGAATGAGTATTTTTATTTAATTTAATCTCTTACAAGCCTAAAAGGGCAAGTCATTTAACAGATTAACTTACCCTGAAGAATCTAATTTCTTTTTTATCTGCAATGTAAACAATACATTTTTAAAAAATGTAAATAAATAAAAAAAAAAGGCTATGATAAGTATTTACAATACATTACCTGTTCAGCTGACTTTGATAATTTTATTAATTTGAAGGAGAGGGAATTATTTTGTATAATGCAGGGAAACTTTATAAACCGACTACAAACGGCTCTGGCAACAGCAGGTGAATCCATTTCAAAAATGATCTATAAAAGATAATAATAATAATAAAATAATAAAACAAAACAATGATGCATTTTTTTAGAATGAATTGCAAAATGCTGGAAGATGTGAGCATAAGAAGATTTACACTTTCACCTGAATTAGGCACTTACCCGGCCATTGAGCGGTAGACAATGCTTAAAAGAACCGAAACGTTTGACAAGGTTCTGAACTTCACTGATTGCTTTAATGCTATTGGGTATATTGCTGACTGAGAGGAGACGTTCCGGTAGAGAGGCCTTTTCACTTGGCTAAAGAAAACAGGAAGAAAGAGTTAAAAATGTTAATTACTAAAATAAACTATAAAGAAATATTGCAATCACCGTAGTGCTTAATTCTACACACACCTGACATCACCCGGTGGCACCAATTTAAATTTTGTGACAGGCCTGGTCATCTTTAAAAGACCAGAATGCTACTATATTTTAAATCAGCTGGTTACTATATTTTAAAATCAGCTAAAAATGTCTCCTGTATGCTTATTTATTATAACAATCTGGTCTGCTGCTACTATATATTTTTCATTAATATATATATATTATATATATATATATATATATATATATATATATATATATATATATATATATATATATATATATATATATATATATATAATATATATATATACACACACTAAATTTATTTATATATATATAGTGTTGCTGTTTACACCAGCAGCCCTACCTTATTATTTTTGACCACACTCAATGTGGAAGGATTTTTTTTAATTAATTCTTTTACACATTACATCAAACTTTCCGGACACCAACACGTTTCCAGGATGACGCTTCTTCCCTAATATAGTTTAAAGTTGCTCAATTAATAATTTTATTTTAATCAGTATTTAATTTACATTGTGCGCAACAGTCCCAGTGAAGACAGAAATAATAATAAAAATAAATAAATATATAAATCGCATGATAAATGCTATAAGGGCGGCACGGTGGCTTAGTGGTTAGCACATTCGCCTCTCAGCACTAGGGATTCCCGGTTCGAATCCCCATCTGGGTGGAGTTTCCATGTTCTCCCCGTGTCTGCGTGGGTTTCCTCCGGGTTCTCCGGTTTCCTCCCACAGTCCAAAAACATGGATCAAGTCAATTGAATTCTCAAAATTGCCCCATATAGAGTGTGTATGTGTGAGTGAGTGTGTGCCCAGCGATGGATTGGCGCCCTGTCCTGGGTCTATCTGCCCAGCGCCCGAGACGTTCTCCCCTGGATGGGCATGGGGAACCCCACCGCGACCCTAATAGAGGATAAAGCGGGAGATAATGAATGAATGAATGAATAAATGCTATAATAAAAATAACTTAAATCATCTTTCATTGAACTGGCATACACAAGACAACTGACCACATTTTATAGCAAACAGAAGAATTCAACTTACAGTTAACTTATCCATTCCCATGAGTGCTCTGAATATGGACTCCTGAAGAAGAATATAAAATAAAATGTATCACCTGTACTAATATTAAAACCTTGAGCATAACATAACGGGTAATAGTGTATTTATACACTTACTGTATATTTAAGGTCAACAGGTCTAGTCATCAGTGTGATGTTTATTTCTTTGTTTTTCATTTTTACCGGTGACTCAGAATAAGCTTTCACCAGCGCCTCAGCTGCCTCTGCACTTGGCATCTGCAAATATGCCTAAACAAAAGAGATGCATTCATTTTAAATACACGTCTAATATACTTTACACTGGGAATATTTGTATTTCCTTTCATTCTGTCATTATTAATGTTACAAATAGAGGTTCTGAGCACCTTATGCTGAGTCACAGCTATAACAGGTTTCGCGATGCAGCCATGTGGGGCACCAAGTTTTACAAGATCATCCTCAGCAACATCTTCTGGAAGATCAGTAATCTCGACTACATTCTTCCTCCAGGGAATTTCCTGTTGTGTTAATGGAAAAAAAAGGAACTGTAACTCCTTGCCCATGTATCTTGTACCAAAGTTAAACAAAATTAATTACATAAGTAGTGTGCTTATTCTACTTATTATGGTCTAAAACACCAGTGTTTGCTCTGCACCTCCTACAGCTTGTATAAACAAAAAGCTAAACCCTGAGGGGTGCATTGTGTCCCCCAGAAATCTGTTCTCCATGCGCTAATAGAGTATAAAAGCAACAGGACATTAAACTTACCAGTTCTCATCACAGGCATTTACATGAGCCGAATGTGAGTGTAAGCCAAACCATGTGCTATGTGACAACAAACCAGTTAAATTTAGAGTAAATTTAAGAGTAGAACTAAATAATTTAAAAAAATGTAATTATGATTAGGGTTAATAGAACCTTAAATTCATTAGCATCCCTAATGCAATGCAAATCTATGTTGCATTGTATTGCATTTTGATAAATTAAAACTGAAACGTGAGGCAAACCAACAAAGTGCAACATAAAATGGCTGAATTGTGAAAGTTAAAAAAATTATTCAACTCAAATGAAATTTGCTTGGTAAAATCTACTCATCAGGTTCAGTTGACTTGATGTAATAGTAATGTGCAGCCATATAGTGGAGACTATAATACTGCCCTGTGATCACTGAAGGTGAAAAACTGCATCCGGAAAGGATTCATAGTGCTTCAACTTTTTAAAACCCTTTATGTTACTGCCTTATTCCAACATGGAATGGAACAACACACTAAAGTCTTTTTTAGAATGACTTAAGCTTTGCAAACTGATTACTGTATTGGTTCATGCTCTGACATACACCGTCTAGTACGGGACTTTATTTAAACAGGTGTCATGTCCATTGACCACATGTTCACTTAAATCAATTTGTAGAAACATTTCTTGAAGAATGATTACATGGAGACAGAAAGTATCCATCATAGCAAAGGCTATATTTTGAGGTTTTACTTTAATAAATGTACAAAAATGTTTTAATAGGGTAGATGCAGATTATTTTTTTTTTGGAGGGGGTAAATTTAATTCACTTCAGAATTATGCTCCAACATAAAAGGTTGAAAAAAGAGGTTCTTTGTATACATAGCAGATGCACTGCACCTTCATGACCAGCAACCAAACTCAAAAAAAAAAAAAAAAAGACACTCAAAAAGCTGCGTCATGTTCGGTTATACAGCTATGTACTGAATATCACTCTTACTGAAATTAGCCATCACGTCAGATATCCCTTGTCTACAATCAGCTCTCAGCTGTACTAACAATAACGGAATTAGCGGAATTAACAGAATTAGTGTGAAATTTCTCAACAATTCTTTACGCTAATTACATTTTAATATCATACATACCTTTCTCACAACACGTTTAACTGGAGTCTCTCCTGAAAAAAAAAAAAAAAATTATTATTTATACATAAAAAAAAACCCCAACATAACCAAGATTCAATTTCAACAAAGTATATTAATACAAACCTTGACTAGGTTTGGGAACCTTGGGTTTAGCCATCTGTTTCTCCTTAGCTGTCTGAGGGGTCTTGGCGACCACCTTGGCTTTGGCTGGCTGTGATGTTTTGGGTGATTCCTTAGGCTTGGATGCCTGAGACACCTTGCTCAACTGCTTTTCTGCAGCAGGTTTTGGTTCCTTCCTATATTGCAGAAAAATATTTGTCTAATTAGTTGATTGCATTTAACATTTACACTTTTAAAAAGGTTTTAAACAACACTAACCTCTTGGCATCAGGTTTCATTTGATTCTCAGATTGCTTTGTACTCTGTGTGGAATCCTACATTTACACAAACATACACACCAGTTACACAAAAAAGCCAACACACATAAAAGTATGGGATGTCTGTTTACATGGTTTTAAGCAGTGATACCTTTTCCAGAGATATTGAAACGACCTGTCCACGCACCCGTAGATTCTTACAGTTAGCCAAAGCTTTAGCATCTTCTTCCCTCATCATGCACACTGAAGCCTACATCAAAAACAAATTTTCATGTAAAACATGTAATGCAAATGTACGGGAAGGTGGTAAGTATATGAAGCTTTTTAGAGAATGCTAAATATTAAAATTTATGAATTAATATTTAAGACCCTCATTCACATTAATCCAGTTCTTCTCAAATAGTGGGGTGCGCAGTGCGGTGGCTGGGGGGGGCGCATAACAAGATATCACAGAGAAAGTGATATTAAGTGTACTGCACAAACCCTCAAGAGACAACATGGAACAATATTTAACAGGGATGGCGGAGAGGAAGGTGGAGATAATAAGACCAACAAAAGTCAACCTAAAGTTAAAACGAGGAAATGTGTCGAAGTGTATGTAGCGCCTGGCTTCACGGTAACTGAGGTGGGAGACGAAGAAAGACCGGCGTGTCTTCTGTGTCTTAAATGTTGGCAGCGGACAGCATGAAGCCAAATAGATGAAGGCGTCACTTAAAAACATTACACCCTGATCACGCTGATAACCGCTTGACTTTTTAATCGAAAACGTGACGCGTAGAGCCAGCGATCATAACGCTTTATGAAAACTACTTCAGAAAAGCTGTGCGCTGCAGAACGGGCGCGTTGGAGACATCAGTTCTGACTTCCTCAAAAAAAAAAAAAAAAATAATAATAATAATAATACAAATTGTTGCATTCATTTTTGTTTTGTAGGTTAAAATTTTAATAAATTGGGCTCCACCAAATTAATGTTGCTGATTTTGCTGAATTTATTATTATTTAAATTTCATTTTTCAGTATCAAATGCCAGTCAGTTCAAAAATGTTTCTAGTTTAAATAAGGATTTTATTCATTTATGTTACAAACTAAAAAACAAAGTTAATAAAATTATTCTGTTCTAAGTTGATCTATATTTCTTTCTTTTTTGTTTTCTTTATTGTTAATAAGGATACATTGTTATAAAAGAGGTGTACTTATAACAAATTTATAGACAAATCATACAGTGGGCGTGTAAAAATACTTTATCCCATTTTGTCATGTGGGGGGGGGGTGAGGTGAGTGTGCGTGGGTGGGGCGGGGGCACAAAATGTTTTCTTCTTCCTAGGGGGGGCTTAACAGAAAATAATTGAGAATCACTGCATCAATCTTAAAGTCTTTGGTGTAGGCCACTTCCATACCTCTTCAATTTTTCTAAGCAGTATAGCAGTATAAATCTTCCCAAAAGGCAGAACAGCTTCAATCAATTCTTCGTGTGTTGTCCCATATGGAACTTTCTTAAACCTCAGCAAACACGATGCCCCAGGCGCAGCTGGATTCTTGGGTCGTGCATTCTAGCCAAAAACAAAATCAGCACAAAAGATGTGGCTTATGGATGCACAGGTAGCATTAAAACAGTACATGTAGCAATGCCACTACTTTAAAAAACCATTAAAACGTTTAATAGATGTGTATTTTAGTTAACCTTTGTCAGACTGGAACTGGTCTTTGCAGCAGATGAGCTGCTAGCCTTTGAAGATTCACTTCTTTTGCCAGATGGAGAGGCCGATTGCTTCCTACTGCTGCCACCTTTTCCAGAAGAGGATACAGAACTGTTCCTTTTCTTGGCTAACTCGGCCAACAGTGCTGGAGCCAGTGACTGCACCATAGCCTTTAGAGAATTACTGTTTGATACTGAAGATAATTCTGTAACAAGAGACCAATAAATTAGACCAATTAAAAAAGCAAACATATAAAGACAATTAATGATTCTTACCTGAAGACTCAAGCAGTTTCTTCGCAAGTAGTTCACTGCTGCTAGACCTCTGAGAGCGTAAAGGACTGCTTCGTCTAGGGCTTGTTCTCCGGGCACGCCTGCTACTGCTATAGTCGGGTGACCTTGACCTCTGTCGTGGGGGGGTCCTAGACCGGCGACGGTATGTGGGGGAGCCACGACTTCTCCTGGGGGGAGACCAAGACCGGCTTCGAGATCGGGTGTGCCGATGGCTTCTTCGTGGGCTGTGTGACCTTGAACGGGAACGGGAACGAGATCGATGGCGGTGACTGGATGACCCATGGTGGCGCTTTGGGCTTGGGGATCTTGAGTACGAATGTGAACGAGTGCGACGTTTTGGGCTGCGTTCTTCTTCAGTCCTAAAAAAACAAAGTTGTTGTTGTAAAATTGTGGCCAGGTGCTATATTGGCAATATGAATCTACGTGACATTACCTGGTAACTGAGATGGTGTCAGCATTCCAATCAGGATATCTATTTTTAAAAAAAACATGCTTGCAGTAATGGCCCAAACACCAAGGTTAATAATTCAAATATGTTCATGAAATTTCAAACTTACTGTTTTCTGAGGCGTCGACAACTCTCAATGTGCCTGCTTGTATTCTGATGTTCAATCCAATCCTAAAACAACAAAGGCTTAAGTATGTTTCCACATTTCTTTAATTGGCTGAATAAACAGGTGGCCTTTTTAAACACTCCATAAAAGGTCAATAAGTCTAAAGCTGAGTCACAATAGTCATTTGTTTCAGTTGCTTTATAAATGATTTTGCCATTTTTGTTCAGTAAACTTGTATGAAAATCATCAGCATTTAAACCTTGGCTTGTAAAAACCATATTAAGTATCAATCCTCTGAAAGCCTGCATACCAGGTTCCCAGCACTATATTTTAATTGCAAATAGAAATAGGTTCTATAATATGCTAAACTTGCAAAGATATGATTACAAATCTCCTTTATTTTGGATCTACAGTACTCTTATACAAACCCCTGCCTATTGGTTGATGATGCAAACGTGCATGTTGGTATAAAAAGTCTTGTTAAAGGTGATTTCTCTTACAAAATTTTGATAACTCATGGGACCACAGCTTTAGCAATAAAAAGAAAATACAGCTTATTAATGAACACGGTATAATTAAAATACAAGGTATTTTACAGAAATATGTCCAAAAATAATACAACAATGTAACATTTAATGTATATATTTACACAAAAAGGGCTGCCCCAGTGGGGGTGGGAATTAACTTTTTTTTTTTTTTTTTTTTTGCTTGAGTTTAAGCTGAAATGTGATTTTTTTTTTGACAGACCTAAAAAAAAATGACAAAGGCTTATGTGAAAGGAGCCTAGCTTGGTCTGCGTCCTCATTGTGATGGTTGGCTGCTCTAGGATGGAGATTTATTTATAAGTATAAATAGTTTCGGCTTAAACCCTGTACATATGTTGTGTTTGGCAACTCATGTTGTTGCAGGCTGGGCAGGAACTCACCCAAGTTAGTCATACAGATAACAATTACTGAGCTTAAATGTGACTAATCATGATGAAAGCAGCCTTATGTTAAATAAATGGGCAAATTAAATGGCAGCCTGAAAAATGGCTACCAATAAAAAGTAGAACACAGTAAATATTATTAATTTAAAGGATACAGTATACTGCACATATGAAACTTTATGAACACTTCACACTTTTGCATTCCATGGTTTAATACCATGTTTGCAATGTGGTGCTTTCACAGTAAACTATGATTTCCAAAGACATTTTTTTCTATAAATGAATACATAAAAAAAAAAAAAAAAAGTTTGTGAATGCCTAAGAGATCCAAAATGTGATACTTGGTCATTAATATATACTAAGGTAAATTATTAGTTCATATCTGAGTGGCAACAGTATGTGAAACTTTCAGTGACTACTGTAAAATATACATTTTAAATAATTTTCCTATTAAAAAATAGGAATTATTTTAAAATCGTAAAATTTTAAAAATATATATATACACGGTCGCCAAAAATTTCCCCGTCACATGTCCTGTATGTCGTCAGAACAAGTTAACCTTAATGTTTTGGCATATTTCCGGTTCATCTATCATGCTATTTATAATCTGCAAGGGGGGGAGGGGTATAAAAATCAGTATTTAGTTTTGTTTTTTTAGTTGATTGCGTTAACACACCACAAATTATTTTGTAATATTCCAAATACATGTGTATACACATACACCCACTATTAATATTTACTATTTACACAAAAAAATGCGACATCATTTGAACAATTCGAGAAAAAAAAAAACGTGTTCGGGGGCAGCCCTTCCCCAACAATATGCGTTTTAAAGTTCTGACAAAAAAAAAAAAAAAAAAAAAAAAACACATGATATAAATTGCCCATTTTGGTTGCTTTGCAAAATAGCATTCTAAAAACTCCCATGTACCACAAAGGATACAGCTATAGATAAAATGGGGGGCGGGGGTGGGGATTTAAAGTAAAAAATAATTTTTGGAAAAAAAAAACCTTGTACCACCTTTACAGTACATTCTTTAAATTAAACAACTTAGTAACTAGTATTACAATGCTTACATCACCTTACATATTTTTAAAAGGTTCCTTTAGAAACAGGATAAAAGTACCAAACAACCAGAAAACCCTTTAAAAAAAAGTAACCACTCACTCAGCTTGTTATTTTTTTTCGTTTCGAACTTTGACTCCTCTGACAATTGGTCTTTTATACAAGGCAAAGTGACAATTCAATCTGTATCTCATTGTGAAAACATATGAAAATAATTCATCACACAAACCACTGAATTAATCCAACAAATTTAATAGACAAGTTTCAAAAATGAAACCGTATGGAATGACAGGATACTCACCTTCAGCTTGGCACATTCTATGTTACACAGAGAGCATGTATGAGGAAAGATTCTTGGGGTAGAAGCTGAGTAATCGTTCATCATTGTGGGTGTCGGCAGTCTCTTAGTAACTGAAGCAGTTGGAGTGCTGATCAGATGTGTGGAAAATGCAAACTGACTTCCAGAGCCTGTGGGAATCATAGACGATAGAGTACTAGTAGAGACGGGTGGAACCAAAGGAGATCGACTCATATGTTGTAGAACAGGTGTCGTCGTCGGCAGCCTTTCCAAGTTTTGAGAAGTGGGTCTTGTTGTCATTACCGATGGATGAAGTTTTGAAACCATAACAGGAGCCTGGGTATGTACGGCAGCAGTTGGCTGTTGCAATGGACGCTTCGCTTTGTCAATATTACTGACAGAAGATGTGGCGATATCTCTTCCAAACTTGGAGGACTCTTGAGTACGGCAGGAAAGCTCACGACTGTCCGCTTTTTCTTCTGAGAAGCCAAATTTACTTGAATGTCCATAATCAATAACTTTGCCTTGCTGTGATTCTGGGGGCAGCCGATCATCGTTTCTTTTCGACTTGCGCATCTGAATGTCTCGCAAAATAAATGGTAGGTTTTCTGGAGTCAGTTGATCATCAGGGTAGAGGCTAAGGAGTTCAAGGTCATCACTGGAAAGTCCAAACTTTGCCAAAATGCTGTTGGCACTCTCCGGGGTGTAACGCGCCGACTGATACTCTGATGACGGATGACTGTCCAAACTGCTTTGTTCACCACTGCCTCCAAAACCTGAAGACTTGAAATGTTGTGAAGAACTGGATGAATGACCAACACCTGAAGAAGCAAAAAGTTTACTGGGAGCCTTGAAGTTACTCCAGTCTATATTAGCAGACCTTCCTGGAATGCTGCTAGCTGCAAGCCCACTGTCTGATGGAGGAAATGCTGTATCTCTGTCCTTCAGGATGCGATCCACTGGTTTTGCATGTTGCATCATTTGGGTCCGCAGACGCACCTCCTCACGAGCTCCTCGAATGTTCATATCTATAGTGGCATCAAGATCAAGGGGGACTTTGGCCTGACGTTGACCCAACGGATGACCCAAAGTCATCGGCTGGTTTCCCATTATCCCCCCACGAGAGCTGGACATCAAGTCAGGACCAAGACGAGCTCCTGCCAGGTCCAGACCAGACTGCGACCCACGAACATGTCCGAACTGTCCAGTTACCACAGTCCTCTGGCCACTGGAAAATGGAACTCCATGGGGATTATACATGGGATGGGACATCGTCTTAAGCAGGCTGAGCAATGTCTGTGCAGATGCAGAAGTAACAGAAGGGTTAAAGTGTCTGGCAGCAATCAAACTCAGCTGGTGAAGAACCAACTGAGTCTTTAAATGGGCCAACTGAAGGGAGATGGGGCCAAACAGAGGCAGGCTCCCAAAGTTGGTCGTGAAATTCGAAATGGGAGGCACGTAACTTTCCAAGAACAATGCAAAGCTGAAAAAGTTTGAGGGAAAAAAAAAACACAGTATTATTTCCTTGCCGCTTTTTACTCGGAAAGAGTACCGGCAAGAAGGCTGAAAATCCCCCAGTTTGTTTTCATTACACACGCACTTTAATTTCACTCCAACAGCATCATCACCCATGTAGACCCTCTCTCACATTTTATAACTTTTTTTTGGATATTGTATATGTACATGTGTTTGAGTAGACATGGTCATTTCACACCCAACAGGAGGGAAATATTTAAGTTAAGCAACCCTGGTCCTAGAAATTGACCAACCTAATGAGTTTAATTACAATCTACAACCTGCTCCACAACCATACCAACTTGTTTAAGCTAGAGCATCTAATCACATAATTATGGGCTAAGTTAGCTGGAACAGGTTTGGGTGATTGATTAAAAAAAACTCAATAAAAGGTTGGTCTTCAGGATCAGGTTTGGTGAGTATTACTCTAAATCTAACAAATGATCCAAAAGTTAGCAAGAAACTAAATAGAGAGAGATCACAACCTAACCACTATATGCTAAATCATTCAACAAACATTATTTTAATCATACAACATTTTTTTTCATTCTTTCTGAAACCTTGTTATTCAGAACAAACAATTTTTGACAAACAAAAAAAAAAAACATGCAAACATAAATTTGAAACGGATTCTTATTCTTTTCTGTGGCTTACACTGTACCTAAATCCAGAACACGCTCACCAGTCATGAAGACAAACCTAACAAGAAATTTGATGACAACAGCAGCAATGGGGTTAAATGGATCAGGCAAGCGTAGACGGAGATGTCTTCACAAGAGTTAAAGCCAATTTATACTTGAGTCAAACCTTGCTCATAAGTACTGTGGCACCACGTAATCCAAAGACTGATGTAAACTGCACAAGCTGTGAATGGTCTGTTCGTAGCACGACATTACTGCCCAGTCCTTCTTCTGTGGAGTTTTAAATTAAATGTAAATAAACAGGACATTGTCAAACATATTGCAGTGCATCATAGAGCTCTGGCTTCTGCATACTAAAAAACACGTTGCAGGATGTTTGTCTTTTGGCATTTGAATTATGCCCTCATAGCATTGGCTACTGAATACTACTTTAAGATTTAATCTGTATAGGGCCAGTATCTGCTGTGTGATTTAGACAACCATAAATCATATCAAGCAAAGTGTAAGGCTCTTGTGAGCAAAGGCCATAGTGCAAGCTTAGTGTAATGTCTATGCAAAATAATCCACCATAAAGATATTTATGGTAAAGAAAGATAAAGTTTCTTTAAGGAGGACTGTCATGCCATGTGGGGCACCATAAAAAAAACCTAATCCAAAATACATCAGCAGAACACAAAGTAAAAAATGTACATAACAATGAATCACTGTTACAACAAGCTTGGCTTCAGACTATATTTAGTTAATAAATTGAATGTTTTCAAAAGACCATATATGGTGAAGTTAGACAATTTAAGCAACATTTTCAAAAAATCCCTTTGAGCCATCTTTAGATTTTAGCTATTTAATCAAACAGAGTTCTAATGCCCTGTGTAAAAAGTAACCTGTTTAGACTTAGTTACTTACCCACGTACCTTGCACTTTGTTCTATGGTGATATAATACAGTATAAAAACAGTAATTATTTTCCAAAAGGTGGCCAAAAATAAACAGTCTTCTGCAAAAAGCATCATTGGATGACTTTACCTGGATACATATTATAATAGATAGTTAACATGACGGATCACAAAGAGAAATATTAAATATAATCACTAACACATGTCTAAGGCAATTTGTATTACCTAATCATCTAATATGCTTCTAGTGTGAATTCCCAGAGAAAACCCAACATGCTCAACAAAAAACGAGTCTTGAGCTCCCTGTCTGGGAATATAATCTAAGATTTTTTTTGCTGTAAAGGGTATGGTGTTTATAAAATTTATTTAATGCAAAGATAAATAAATAAATGTAACATTTACAAAGGTAAATGCACATTTTCTTTTTCCAATTCTTTCAATTTAACAAATGCTAAAAAAAAAATTAAATCCAAAATTGCAAAAAACTTAAGTCAATCCAAAAAAAAAATAAAAATAAAAAAATAAATTAAAAACAGCAAAGGAAAACGGCGGGCAACAAGAATCGAGGTTACACACAACACAATTTAAATGAATAATTTCTTGATTAAATTATAATGGCAGTTTTGCGAACACACAAAGAACAACACTGGGTGCCACTGATTAGGTGCTATAAAACAAAACAGTGAGTATTTCGGCCCGACAGTTCGTGTCTGTGGATTAAAGGGGAGATTAAGACCACCAGCAATAACTGCACTGTTCCATAAAATAAAAGGAATAATACTGCTTTCAACAAAACACCATAACCTACCAAACCTTTATCTAAAAAAAATTAACAACTCTGCTGACATATTTGGTAAGACAATACAACACAAATAATAGATGAGGTGCTAAAACTTGGGATCCATCTAAAAATGCAACTATATACACGCTACGCTCTCATCTGTAAGTGGACATTATGCACACAAACGGAGAACTTTCTCCCCGTGTCTTTGTGGGTTTCCACCGGGTTCTCCACAAATAGAACGCTCCTAATTGCCCCATATAGTGTGTCTGTAAGTGCATGTGGCCAGCTAAAAAAAGTTGAATTAACAGCATATATATAAAAATTATATCAGGGTGGCACTGTGGCTTTGTGGTTAGCATGTTCTCCTCTCAGCACTAGGGATTCCTGGTTCGAATCCCAATCTGGGTGGAGTTTCCATGTTCTCCCCGTGTCCGCGTGGGATTCCTCCGGGTTCTCCGGTTTCCTCCCACGGTCCAAAAACATGGATCAAGTCAATTGAGTTCTCCAAATTGCCCCATATAGTGTTTGTGTGCGTGTCTGTGTGAGTGAGTGAGTGTGTGCCCAGCGATAGATTGGCGCCCTGTCCTGGGTGTATCTGCCCAGCGCCCGAAACGTTCTCCCCTGGACGGGCATTGGAACCCCCCCCCCTCCCCAAGATAATGGATGGATTGAACTGCGTTCCGCGCGACGGAGACATCAACAAGCGTTCAGAGTAAACACAACAAGCGAAACACAACGGAATATTCCTCGTTCACTCACAAAATTGACGGAAACAGCGAAGACCAGACAATTCAGACCAATATGTTTTAAATAGTAAACACGCTCTGATATCAGGATGAACGCCGCGCGCGGGCCTTTAGGCCTCTGTTTGGCCTGAGCCTCGGTGTTCCACTGCGAATCCCGCTGTTAATCAAATGTAGCCCGCATCTCTCCGCGCGGTGAGTCGTCATTTCGGCCGTGAGAGTTACCGTATAGCATACCTCGTGTTTAATATTTAGGTTGTTAGAGAGAGAAAAGCCTCGGCTTTAAGCACGCATTTCTCCGACGCACACATTCTGCTGCCTCCCTGCAAAGAGTAGCCTCGGCCTGCCGCAACGTGACGTCAAGGAATCATCGAGGCAGACCTGACTAAACGACCTGACGCACAATCGAGTGCATTTAGGCCAAGCGAATAGAGAGCCACACGTTGAATTGTGTGTGTGTGTGTGTGTGTGTGTGTGTTGCGGGGGGAGGGGGGACTTTAAGTAAGCATACTTTCGAATAGGATAAACATTCAATTTAATATTAAAGTCAATTCATTCATTCATTCATTCATTCATTCATTCATTATCTCCCGCTTTATCCTCTATTACGGTCGTTGTAGGGGTTCCCCATGCACATCCAAGGGAGAACATTTCAAGCTCTGGGCAGATAGACCCAGGACAGGCGGCCTATCGCAGGGCACACACTCATGCAACATTATGGGGCAATTTGGCTCAATTGACTTGATCATGTTTTTGACTGTGGGAGGAACCCGGAGAACCCGACCCACGCTGACACGGGGAGAACATGGAAACTCCACCCAGATCCCGGGAATCCCTAGCGCTGGGAGGCGAACGTGCTACACTAAGCACCGTGCCGCCCAGGATAAACATTCATTCATTCATTATCTCCCACTCTATTAGGGTCGGGTGGGGTTCCCCATGCCCATCCAGGGGAAAACATTTCGAGCGCTGGGCAGATTCACACACTTGACATTCTATATGGGGCATTGGGAGAACCAATGTTGTTTTTGGACTGTGGGAGGAAACCGGAGAACCCGAAGGAAACCCACGCAGACACGGGGAGAACATGAAACTCCACCCAGATGAGGATTCGAACCGGGAATCCCTAGCGCTGAGAGGAGAACGTGCTAACCACTAAGCCACCGTGCCGCCCTTAAAACATGCATAAATAATACTTTAAGTAAATTTTTCTGAACATAGCAGACTGGAATAGGATTCTAAATAAAACAAACTTTATCTATCAAAATGCTTACCAAATATTTTGTAAAAATAATAAAAGTTACAAGAACATGAAAAATTAAAGAAAACATGAACAAAATCCATGAAAGTACAAACAACAAATCAAAAGTAAAGTTTTTTTAGTTTTAAAGAAAATATTTGACTTTAAATTTTTCTGCTCTCCATAAAAATGTAGATACACATTCAAAACAGGTTTAAAAAAAAACATGGCCAAATATGATTATAATAATAATAATAATATTCATTCATTATCTCTCCGCTTTATCCTCTATTAGGGTCGCGGGGGGGTTCCCCATGCCCATCCAGGGGAGAACGTCTCGGGCGCTGGGCAGATACAACCAGGACAGGGCGCCAATCTATCACTGGGTACACACTCACTCACACAGACACACTCTATATGGGGCAATTTGAGAACTCAATTCAAATTTTTGACTTGATTGATCCATGTTTTTGGACTGTGGGAGGAAACAGGAGAACCCGGAGGAAACCACGCAGACACGGGGAGAACATGGAAACTCCACCCAGATGGGGATTCGAACCGGGAATCCCTAGCGCTGAGAGGCGAACGTGCTAACCACTAAGCCACCATGCCACCTTATTATAATAATCATATAATGATAATAATAATAATAATAAAACGTAACAACCAATTTAAAATACTTGTATTATGGGCCCTCCTTTACCACGAGTTAAATGTTCCAAACTCCACCATAACATTCATTCATTCCTCCCGCTTTATCTTATATTAGGGTCGTGGGGGGGTTCCCCATGCCCATCCAGGGGAGAACGTTTCAGGCGCTGGGCAGAAACACCCAGGACAGGTTCATCTATCACTGGACACACTCACTCACACAGACACACTCTATATGGGGCAATTTGGAGAACTCAATTGACTTGATCCATGTTTTTGGACTGTGGGAGGAAACCAGAGAACCCGAAGTAAATCCTTAGCGCTGAGAGGCGAACATGCTAACCACTAAGCCACCGTGCCGCCCTCCCCCCATATTAATAAAACTATTTTAAGTATGCACTTTATTGCAGAACAAAGAGAGATGGTCTATTCTGAATTTATTGGCTACTTTTAAAATGTGTTTTTGACAGTTAATCGTTTTAAATTAGCTGTATGGTTTAAAAAAAAAAAAAAAAAAAGCTTAGCCTACAACAGCTAAAAAGCTAAAACAGTTTGTGCTTTCTTCAAAAATCCAAGACGTACAAGGGGTCAAGTTGGGATTCTAGTAAGGCGATTTTGGATAAAAGCATCTACTTAATGACCCAATGCATGTATTATTAATATCCGGCAGATGGCGGTGTTTATTGTTTATTATTGTTCTATGGAATCTAATGAATTATGACGGGCGGCACGGTGGCTTAGTGGTTAGCACGTTCTTCTCTCAGCACTAGGGATTCCCGGTTCGAATCCCCATCTGGGTGGAGTTTCCATGTTCTCCCCGTGTCTGCGTGGGTTTCCTCCGGTTTCCTCCCACAGTCCAAAAACATGGATCAAGTCAATTGAATTCCCAAAATTGCCCCATATAGAGTGTGTCTGTGTGAGTGAGTGTTTGCCCAGCGATGGATTGGCCCCCTGTCCTGGATCTATCTGCCCAGCGCCCGAGATGTTCTCCCCTGGATGGGCATGGGGAACCCCCCCGTGACCCTGATAGAGGATAAAGCGGGAGATAATGAATGAATGAATGAATTATGACTACTAATTTATAACCTTGTATTTGTCCTCTACTGTTTGTTAGTTAACGTGTGTATTATGTATTTTTATGGCTTACTTATAGTAGTTTTATGTATTTAATCGTTTATATTTTTTTCTTGAAGGAAATTTAGTCTGTCTTTAATCATTTTTTTTTTTTTTCAAGGGAGATATTTGTACATGTTAGAGGCATAGAGTAAATAATAAGTTTTTTGTAAATGGTTTTCTGGTTTAATACTGCACTAAAATAATGTACATTCATACCACTGGCTATAGGCTACAGTAAATAAAATTTAAATCTGATACAATATAAATGAGAGTATCATTACACTTTTTTAGAATTATATATAAAATCTGTTTTATTATACTCATTATTATTTTTTTTAAACTTATTCATTATCTTGACCTCTTAATTCTCTACTAAGCTCGTGTGTGTGTGTGTGTGTGTGTGTGTGTGTGTGTGTGTGTGTGTGTGTGTGTGTGTGGGGGGGGGGGGGCTCTCCATTGCCCATCTATCACCAAAGGCAATTTACAGTAGATAGGGGCAGAAAGTGGATGATGTGCTGAGAAGTGGACGTGCTAACCACTACACCACTGCCACCTCATTAGTATTTTTTGTTACGCTATTTTTAGTAAGCACTGCATTGTTTTGTAATGCATTCAAGTACAGTATTATATACACATTGACTCTAATTTGGTGTCATTTCTGACCACAGATTGTTCAACAGATATCACCAATTTTAAAAGCTACAGTTTAAATTATGTGTAATCTACTACAATACAGATCAAGTGAACCAACACACAAGTTCACTAGTGCTAAAAATCTCAGTAGAAATCAAGAGCATGTAATAAAAGCATGGTTACAAATAGAACGTCATATTTCTGTAGTTTGTGATAATGTATGTGGTCAATATGACATCATAATTATAGACCATTATTAAGTTTTTAACTTAAAATTCACATGTATGAGGACGTCTTAATCGTAATCACCTAAAGCAGTCAGTCATGCGGTGATCTAATTATGGGATTTAGATCATGTCCTCTCTCAACAAGGCAAGGCAAGGAGTGTTATTTAACTTGGGTAAAAATAACCTGCAATACATTCTGGCTCTATAAAAATGCTTTGAGCTGTACCCTTCTTGACCTTTCTGACATTAATGTCTTCTCATAGATATACCGATAATATCATTAAGAATCAGATAATAACATAAATTAAAATGAAAGATTAGAGGATTTCACCTGAGAATTAAATATAATACTGAAATGTTGTGTGAAATAAATACAGCTGTTTATTAACACCTTACTAATATAGATGTACTAAATAGTTTGGTCTACCCACTACCATGGGTCATATTTTACCTGGGACCCCATCCAGTTCTCATGAGTGACTGAATAATGTCCTGACGACATCTGGCATCATGCAGGGGCAGCAATAAATAAGCCAAATGGTACCAGACTTTCAAATTAATTTAGGAGGTAACTCATTAGCTAAGAGTAAATAATCATACGAATTGATTTAGACTTATTTGTACATAAATATTATTATAAATTAGAATATATATAATATGTAATTATAAGGGGCGGCACGGTGGCTTAGTGGTTAGCACGTTCGCCTCTCAGCTCTAGGGATTCCCGGTTCGAATCCCCATCTGGGTGGAGTTTCCATGTTCTCCCCGTGTCCGCATGGGTTTCCTCCGGGTTCTCCGGTTTCCTCCCACAGTCCAAAAACATGGATCAAGTCAATTGAGTTCTCCAAATTGCCCCATATAGAGTGTGTTTGTGTGAGTGAGTGTGTGCCCAGCAATGGATTGGCGCCCTGTCCTGGGTGTATCTGCCCAGCGCCCGAGACCTCTCGCCTGGATGGGCATGGGGAACCCCACCGCGACCCTAATAGAGGATGAAGTGGGAGATAATGAATGAATGAATAAATATATTCATTCATTCAGTATCTAGACCCAGGACAGGGCGCCAATCCATCGCTGGGCACACACTCACTCACACAGACACACTCTATATGGGACAATTTTGAGAATTCAATTGACTTGATCCATGTTTTTGGACTGTGGGTGGAAACCGGAAAACCCGGAGGAAACCCACGTGGACACGGGGAGAACATGGAAACTCCACCCAGATGGGGATTCAAACCGGGAATCCCTAGCACTGAGAGGAGAACGTGCTGACCGCTAAGCCACCGTGCCGCCAATATATAATTATAAATCTAGTTATTACTTGTAAAACTATTCATAGGTTTTTAGCTTCTAATGGCATTTTTTTTTAGTTTCTATGACTTTATTTTATAAACATGGTTGGTTACAGAGATGTACAATATCAGTCGAGTGCAGTATTACAACCCACAAACATGACTGTAATTGTAATCACTTCTAAGAAAAGTGTCATCATATCCCTGTCTTTAGCAATATCCTTTAGAACTCATCTCCTCCTAAACTCAATTTATCCTTAGAGTAGTTGGTTGTAATCTGCATAGTGACAGAATGTAGTCACTGCACATGCCAAGTGTCATTATATACAAGCTTTAGTTATACACAGCATGCGGTTGCTGAAAGATATTTTTCAAATATTTTAGTGATCATCTGTTCTCCCCTTTATCACATGCCTCTCACTCAGAGGACATTTGTCATTATCACGCAACATGGTGTGCAAGTAGAAAGCCACCATTTGTCATTTGGCGCTATCTGTCTGCTTGTCTGCCTATTAATCTGCCAGCACCCTTACAAGATTAAATATTGTGGTCTCTAAAGGCATTTTAATTGAATGGATTAGCTGAAAATTTAAAAACAAATCTACCAATTGTGTGATGGCATTTTATTCAGCACTTTTGATCTCCACATGATTTCTTTGATGAGCAGTACATATTTCAGTATATGAGTATAAATGTGAAAGGCTCCAATAATAAAATTTAGTTTCTTTCATATTTAACTTATAGCTCTTGATTAGCATTTCTAATCTCTTACTGTCCACAAACTATCTTTGTTTTGATCAGCTCATTTTTTAATAACAAGATTCTTTTGTTAAGCATCTAATCTTTTCAACACCTTAATCCCCGTGTACTTTATTTCAACAACATTTTCTTTTGTCTAATTATGCTAATTTTAGAACACAGTACTGATAAGTCCTTTTTCTGTAGATACTAAATTTAACTTATCATGTGAAATACTTCCTCCAGTGGATGACAAAAATGCACCACAAAAATAGATGAACAACATTCCATCATATACAGTAGTGTTTTGTTAGAATGGAAGAAAGTTGATGAATGATTATTGGACTTGAATGTCCAACAGGCTCAGCATAGTTGTTACCACATAGTTAATGCATTTTACAATGCAGCAGTCATGTGCTCAGGGTCAGCACGCTTAAATTTCATCTGCCCTTTTACACATGGTATGACTGTGTGGTGTACATTACTGCTTTATTGAGTTAGTGCTTTGCTGTTTGTAATGTCTGCACATTTCCTCATGAGTGTATTTAAAGTCATCACACCATACAAAATTCTCAATTGACATATGCTTCTTCTGAATGTAGTGGCATAAAGATAATATTTAATAGCTATCTGAGCGAAACCAAAATAAAATCAGTGTGATGTCAATCTGAATTTAACATGAGATCATTTTTAAAATGTGAATTTAAAAAAAATTTTCATACAAAGCGACAAGCATCCCAAGTTAATGGTTGGGTTGCAGTGTAAGACATGATGCAGCACTGAAGCAACAAGGGTTACAAGCTTTGCCCAAGGGCCCTCAGTAGCAACTTGAGTGTACTTAGATTTTTCTTAACCCCACAAGCTTCAAATTGCCATTCCAACACCATATTCAGTGTACTATCAATTCAGCGCAATTTATAGTGTAATGCGATTTAATTCAAATTTGCAATTCATAATGATTTGTATTCAGTACAGTGTAAACTTTTGAAATTGTAAATTAGGGTCAGGATTAAACATGAATAAAACTGATATAGAGTCCCACACCCAGTCAAATTAACTTTCAGCATTGTGTTAATCCTCTTTAAAACACAGCTGGTCCAAAGAGGGTGAGACACAAATACGCAGACAGAACAGGTGAGACTTTTTCTGCTGTCTAAGTGTGTGACTTATTTTTAATGTGATGTCTGCAAAAGAACATTTTGCTTTAAAAATAGTAGTACCTATATGCTGCAATGCATCTATAAAACACATGGAATAATTAAACACCTAAACAAGTGTAAAAGACAACGCAGGTCTTAAACTTGCTCTTATTCAATTTACCTCTATTTTTATATTAACACATTACAAAGTAAATTTATAAATCAATACAATTTTAGTCATGTTAACAGAATCAAAAATAACAGTCATCCATGATATATATAATTTAAAAAAATGTTTTACATTTAATTATAATGATATTAACAACAGCAACAATAAGAATAAGATAGAAGATAAGATAGAAGGTTATTTTACTAAATCAAAATTTCATGCCTATTACAAAAACCAAACAAAAGCTAATATTAAACAAGACTGTTCGGTTCAAGACATTATATCTTACCGATTCGATGTATCAAGTCTGGCTAGTGCCAGGTCACTAATATGTTTGTTTATGCTGTTATTGTTGATAGAAATTGTTGATGATCGTGCCACTTCATCCTGGGCACTATGCTTCTTATTGCTTTTTATCATATCTTTTGTCCGAGGGCATCTGCAAGACGGGATGTGATGAGCCAGCGACTCACTTCTTTAATCCCTTTTTAAATGCAGGGTTAAAGGTTCTCTAAATTTACAAATTCCAAACAACTGTAATCTTCTTGGAAATGTCACCTTCATCCAGGACGAGGCAAGAAAAAGTAAACTGAAGGATATTAATTGAAAAATCATACAGAAAAAAACTTGATAATTAAGTTCTAGTTCAATAGACCTGTACACCAAAGTGTGACACTGCAGTGGCTGGCTGAAAAGCAACCCTTCAGCCACCCTGAATATTCAGTTGGAGCTGGGTGTAACATAACAAATGCCTGCAGGGAGGTGGGCAGGAATAAAAAACCAAAACAGATGATAACAGACTAGGGGTCTTTGTCTTTCACACTTTTACAAATTATGTATAATATCAGATAACCAAAGCACTGCACATTTTTTAAAGACCCACAGAAATTTTTTACCCACAGAAATTTATACAAAACTTTCCCCTGAAAAGAGTTCTTGCAAAATATACATTAAAGATTATATATATATATATATATATATATATATATATATATATATATATATATATATATATATATATATATATATATATATATATATATATATATATATATATATATATATATTGCTTCTTTTCCCTTTTACCTGAGAATGATGCTTTTATGTTTATATGTTTCATGTTTGCCTAAGTTGGGCTGCCAATGTTTTGTAGTTGTTTTTCTGAGGTTCGTAGTCGCTATGCATAATTGTCTATTGTATCAGTTCCATTTTCTGTAAAGATGAACTTGTAGTTCTACAATTGCAGTCTGTAGTCCATCTATTTGTGGACTACAGTACATACTGCGTTAGTCCTCGTTACACTGTTCTTATGGTCAGGACCCCAATAGTACCACCACATAGCAGGGATTATTTGGTTTATGCATTATTCCTTGCCCATCAGTGTCACTGAGGTGTTTAAATGAAACTACAGCACTGCTACACCAAAACCCCGCATCAGTCTCACTGCACAACGGACAATAAACAATCCACCCCCCAAATGCTACCTGTTCTGTGATAATAGAGAACAGAGAACAAACAGAGGCCTAACAAAAATGTACTACAGTCTGTAATTGTAAAACTACAAAGTCCATCTATATAGTAAGTGGAGAAAATAGACAATGGAACAAGAATAGGGCATGTCCAAACTTTTGACTGATAACGTGCATACATGAATGTGTGACTGTGAAAAAATTTAGAACATATGTAAGTGTAAGCATTTACACTTTTAAGTAAAGATCTAACTTATATAGAATCATTTATCCATCCATCTATTATCTTCCGCTTTATCCTATATTAGGGTCGCGGGGGGGTTCCCCATGCCCATCCACTTACTAACCACTAAGCCACCGTGCCGCCCTAGAATCATTTATTTATATATATAAAAAAATATATTAATGTTTGCTGCTTATGGTTAGTTTAATATTAAACATCAGGTACGACAACTTGCTGTAACCTTTAAAAAACAAACATCAACGGATATTATTATTATTATTATTATTATTATTATTATTAGGCGGCATGGTGGCTTAGTGGTTAGCATGATCTCCTCTCAGCGCTAGGGATTTCCGGTTCGAATACCCATCCGGGTGGAGTTTCTATGTTCTCCCAGTGTCCGCGTGGGTTTCCTCCGGGTTCTCCGGTTTCCTCCCACAGTCCAAAAACATGGATCAAGTCAATTGGATTCTCAAAAATTGCCCCATATAGAGTGTTTCTGTGTGAGTGAGTGTGTGCCCAGCGATGGATTGGCGCCCTGTCCTGGGTCTATCTGCCCAGCGCCCGAGACGTTCTCCCCTTGATGGTTTCTCCCGCTTTATCCTAATAGAGGATTAATCGGGAGATAATGAATGAATGAATTATTAGGCGGCATGGTGGCTTAGTGGTTAGCATGTTCTCCTCTCAGCACTAGGGATTCTCGGTTCGAATCCCCATCTGGGTGGAGTTTCCATGTTCTCCCCGTGTCCGCGTGGGTTTCCTCCGGGTTCTCCGGTTTCCTCCCACAGTCCATTCTCCAAATTGCCCCATATAGAGAGTGTCTGTGTGAGTGAGTGTGTGCCCAGCGATAGATTGGTGACCTGTCCTATGTTTTTTTGCCCAGCGCCCGAGACGTTCTCCCCTGGATGGGCATTGGGAACCCAACCCCCCCCCCCCCCCCCCCCCCCAAATAGAGGATAAAGATAATGGATGGATGTGTTAGTTTAATATTAAACATCAGGTACGACAACTTGCTGTAACCTTTAAAGAACAAACATCAGCGGATATTATTATTATTATTATTATTATTATTATTATTATTATTATTATTATTATTAATTCGGTTCGGTTGAGTAATTGATTCAGTATCACTTCAGTGCGACATTTGCTGAATCGTTTGTTCATGTGATTCATCTTTGCGAATCACATTCGAACTGCTGCGACCTTCCGGAAGCAGTAAACCGGGCAAAGAGCAAATACTGCCCCCTGCATACCGTTTATTATGTTATTATGTTAGAGTATTAACAGAGTGTCTGTTTCAATAACACAAGTAATCTACATAGACACGTTCAAAACAGGTTGATTTATAAAACACGCAGACGTGCAAATAATGGAGGTAAGTTTACAGAACAGAACAGAAACAAGACGTTTAGGAACTTTTGACACTATTTTAGTAATGAGGTCGTGTTAATGATGTGAGAGTCACAAGCTGCCATTCAACTAAAATGCTGTTTTAAGTTATCGTTTTGAATCATGTTTTAGAACTGTAATAGTAATACTTAAATATATTTAATAGGGTTTCCTTATACAGAGTTTTTAGAACGATTACAAATGCAGAATAGTTATTTTCATCCATCCATTATCTTCCGCTTTATCCTCTATTAGGGTTCCCCATGCTCATCCAGGGGAGAACATCTCGGGCACTGGGCAGAAACACACAGGACAGGGCGCCAACCCATCGCTGGGCACACACTCACTCACACAGACACACTCTATATGGGACAATTTGGAGAATTCAATTGACTTGATCCATGTTTTTGGACTGTGGGAGGAAACCGGAGAACCCAGAGGAAACCCACGCGGACACGGGGTGAACATGGAAACTCCACCCAGATTGGGATTCGAACCGGGAATCTCTAGAGCTGAGAGGAGAACATGCTAACCACTAAGCCACCGTGCCGCCCGCAGAATAGTTAGTGTTCTTCAAATTGTTTGATATTATCCTGCATTTAAAATTTCTGTCTTAAGCTTAATCCTATACTAGTGGCCTGGGGGTTCCTAATGCCCATCCACACCCCAGACAGGGTGCCAATCCATCACTGGGAACACACACATACACACTATATAGGGGCAATTTAGAGCAGCCAGTTTACCATGAATCCATGTTTTTTTCACTGTGGGAGGAAACTGGAGAACTAGGAGGAAACCCACATTGACATAAGGAGAACATGATCAGGAATCGAACTTAAATCCAGAGCACTGAGAGATAAATGTGCTAACCACTAGACTACTGTTCCACCATGCATTCTAAAATTCATTCATTCATTATCTCCCGCTTTATCCTCTATTAGGGTCGCGGTGGGGTTCCCCATGCCCATCCAGGGGAGAACGTTTCAGACGTTGGGCAGATAGACCCAGGACAGGGCGCCAATCCATCGCTGGGCACACACTCACTCACTTACACAAACACACACAGACACACTCTATATGGGGCAATTTGGAGAACTCAATTGACTTGATCCATGTTTTTGGACTGTGGGAGGAAACCGGAGAACCCGGAGGAAACCCACGCGGACACGGGGAGAACATGGAAACTCCACCCAGATTGGGATTCGAACCGGGAATCTCTAGTGCTGAGAGGTGAACGTGCTAACCACTAAGCCACCGTGCCGCCTGCATTCTAAAATTAAAATAGTTTATTTTGTACTTATGCCAAGTTTATAAATAAATCATGTTTGTTATACATTTTAATAAAATCTGGATTCTAGAGTATCACTGTTTGCATTCTGAATTTTTTTTTGTATTCTAGAGACTGATCATTGTATGATTGTATGTCATGCTTTAAAAAGAATTGCTGGTTTAAATAAATTACACTATGGTTATAAGTAATCAAATCCACATGTGGGTGATCCAGGTGCACAGGAAGTTGTTGAACTCAGTGGACGGGTGTGTGGACGAGGCTTTGGAAGGAATTGTAAGCAGCAGTGGCGGCCTGGTGCTTCTGAGTGGCCACAGGGTTGTTCTGCGCTCAGACCTTGCAAATCTAAAGGGAAAAGTAGCACTAATCTCAGGAGGTGGTTCAGGACACGAGCCAGCACATGCAGGTGACCAAGTCACTTGTTAACGATCTGCTTATTAAACTGCTTAATTTTTATTAAACAAATGTTAAAGGTATGTGTAAGGTTAGAGTACAATGAACTTATAGAACTCCTAGATTTCCAACATCATATAATGTTATTGCTACCAGCAGCCTTTTATTCATTTCTTCTACAGGACATTTTTAATGCCTGTTGGCATTTTGCTAATCTGGAGCATTCAGGTGTGTTAATACATCCATCCATTATCTTCAGCTTTATCCTCTATTAGGGGCGCGGGGGGGATTCCTCATGCCCATCCAGGGGAGAACGTCTTGGGCGCTGGGCAGATACACCCAGGACAGGACGCCAATCTATCACTGGGCACACACTCACTCACACAAACACACTCTATATGGGGCAATTTGGAGAATTCAATTGACTTGATTCATGTTTTTGGACTGTGGGAGTAAACCGGAGAACCCGGAGGAAACCCACGCGGACACGGGGAAAACATGGAAACTCCACCCAGATTGGGATTGGAACCGGGAATCCCTAGTACTGAGAGGAGAACGTGCTAACCACTAAGCCACCGTGCCGCTGTGTTAATACATTCACTCATTCATTATCTCCCGCTTCATCCTCTATTAGGGTCGCGGTTGGGCTCCCCATGTCCATCCAGGGGAGAACGTCTCGGGCGCTGGGCAGATACACCCAGGACAGGATGCCAATCTATCGCTGGGCACACACTCACTCACACAGACACACTCTATATGGGGCAATTTGGAGGATTCAATTGACTTGATCCATGTTTTTGGACTGTGGGAGGAAACCGGAGAACCCGGAGCAAACCCACGTGGACACGGGGAGAACATGGAAACTCCACCCAGATAGGGATTCGAACCGGGAATCCCTAGTGCTGAGAGGAGAACATGCTAACCACTAATCCACCGTGCCGCTGTGTTAATACAATGCCAAATTAATAATTTCCCCTAATAGAATGACCCAGTAAATTCTTTGTACTTTGTCAACTTTTTTTCCCCATTTGTGAATAATAGAAATGGAAATAATAGATTAATTGGGCAGCAGTAATTAAAAATAATTGATGATGTTTTTCAAATTCAGTTTCAATTTGCTAAAAAAGTCCTTTTTTTATTGGTACATTGTCTCAATGCAGCACTACATTTTTTTAAACCTTACCCCAAAAAAGACAGTAACAACAACAATAATATTTATTTGGTTTTGTAGGAAGAAGCGTAGGCTTAAAATTTAATAGCTGGATTAGTAAAATTTGTATTTTGAAACTTTTACATGCATCAAAATCAAATAAATCAGATTATGGGATGACTATGTAATGTGATCATTAATGTGAAATTACAAAGGTGAGTCAAACATGATCTGCACTAGAATTAAAAAAGAAAACGTCTGTCTTGAATTCTTTTACTGTCACTTCTGCTGCTGAGAAATGTGAATTTCCCTCATTGTGGGACCAATAAAGATTATCTTAACTAAATTCTCCAGTTCTCCAGCCAAAGTTTAGATCTTTTTTGACTCACACTCATATATGCGCTAAAAACTCTTCATTCTTGAACATATCAAATGCAGGATATTGTTTTGGGTTTAACTCTTGAAGGCTATATAGGCAGAGGAATGCTCTCGGGAGCTGTGGCAGGGAACGTGTTTGCCTCTCCACCTCCTGCAAGCATTCTGGCAGCCATCATGGCAGTCTGGCAAAGTGGTGCTTCAGGCGTCCTGCTGGTGGTGAAGAACTACACCGGAGACCGCCTAAACTTTGGTCTTGCTGCTGAAAAGGCCCGGGCACAAGGGATACCCGTAGAAATGGTGGTCGTGGCCGATGACTGTGCTTTTACTCAGATTAGCAAAGCTGGCAGAAGAGGACTTTGTGGAACTGTTTTCATCCATAAGGTTCGGTTTTAATGTACTCATGTTATTTATAGCCACTGTCATTCTTAAAATAGAGCTGGCTGCTGTGTAAAATTAGTATGTATGAAGAAATATTGTGACAGGCAATTCATAAAATACAATTCAGTCGTAACTGCAAAAAAAAAAAAAAACCTTTTAAAAGCTTTTTTCAGTTCATAATATATTTCCAAATCATGTGGGTTTCCTTTTAAATTGAACTTCGCCTTTGTACCAATGAATTGTATTGTTAACACTATAATTTTATACATCCTCTCTGCGGCAACAGAGGCCCAATGTTGCTTCAACTATATTACTACATATATATGCGCAACTATATCTTATGAAAAGACAGATGGTTGTGAAAACTATAGTTGCAAAGAACAGCAACTTCATATTAATGCCTATAGTGTTGTGATGGCATTCTCATGTTATTGGAATGGTCAGTACTGGTACATTTGTATTCATCCATCCATCCATTATTTTCCGCTTTATCCTCTATTAGGGTCGCGGGGGGTTCCCCATGCCCACCCAGGGGAAAACGTTTCGGGCGCTGGGCAGATACACCCAGGACAGGGCGCCAATCTATTGCTGGGCACACACTCACTCACACAAACACACTGTATATGGGGATAATCTATAATTTGGAGAACTCAATTGACTTGAACCATGTTTTTGGACTGTGGGAGGAAACCGGAGAACCCGGAGGAGACCCACACAGACACGGGGAGAACATGGAAACTCCACCCAGATGGGGATTCGAACCGGGAATCCCTAGCGCTGAGAGGCGAACGTGCTAAACACTAAGCCACCCATTTGTATTCATTCATTCATTCATTATCTCCTGCTTTATCCTCTATTAGGGTCGCGGTGGGGTTCCCCATGCCCATCCAGGGGAGAACGTTTCGGGCGCTGGGCAGATAGACCCAGGACAGGGCACCAATCTATCACTGGGCACACACTCACTCACACAGACACTCTCTGTATGGGGGCAATTTGGAGAATTCAATTGACTTAATCCATGTTTTTGGACTGTGGGAGGAAACCGGAGAACCCGGAGGAGACCCACGCAGACACGGGGAGAACATGGAAACTCCACCCAGATGGGGATTCGAACCAGGAATCCCTAGTGCTGAGAGGAGAACATGCTAACCACTAAGCCGCCCATTTGTATTCATATTTCATGTAATTCTATTTGGTTAGTTTTATGTAATGATTGTTAGTATTTTTGTAATAATTTACAAATAAAAATTATAAAATAAAAAAATGTCTGCTTCCTACAATTTGTTTTTGTGCTCAATATTTAGGTGGCTGGAGCATTAGCTGAAGAAGGCTCCCCATTGGAGGTGATTTTTGTCCAGGTGACAAAGACAACAAAAAACATTGGTTAGAACTGTTTATCTGGGTGTTACATTTATTTTACCTGTTTATTAAACTCTGCACTTTTCCCTAATTGTTGTATTTTGTATAATGCTATGCTTTGTCTCACTGATGTAGGCACGATGGGAGTCAGTCTGTCTCCATGCAGTGTACCAGGATGCCTACCCACGTTTCAGCTTCTAGCAGGAGAGATGGAGTTTGGATTAGGTATGTAAGCTCAAAATAATTCACCCTTTTAAATATTTTTATTGAATTGGGCCGGTCAGTTTGTTAAAACTGAATTATTTGATATTAACAATTCCAAGAGAAGTATTCCAAGTTGTCTCTGAACGGATTTAGCCGAATTATTGATTTAGGATTTAGATGCCATTATTAATATTAGCATGTATTTGGCACAAGAATTTCAATTGCCAAAAAATTACTAAGCTACTTTATCTATTTCTTTATTATTACAATGTTTTTTGAATGGTGATTTATTGATTTGACCATCACTAGGTAATTATTTTTAAACAATTTATTCCCCAGGAATGTATGTAACAATCGATTTGTGTCTTTATAGGAATACATGGGGAACCAGGAATTAAAAGGTCCAAGGTGAATTCATTTGCCAATCAAAAGTCTTTTTTAAACTTAATTAACAGTTAAAACCTTATTTCTGTTTAATACGGTTAAAGTCTGTAAAACCATTGATTTGTAAGTTTTTTGTTGTTAAAAATGAGTTATCCATCTATTATCTTCCGCTTCTTTGTCTATTCCCCATGCCCATCCAGGGGAGAATGTTTCGGGCGCTGGGCAGATAGACCCAGGACAGGACGCCAATCCATCGCTGGGCACACACTCACTCACACAGACACACTCTATATAGGGCAATTTGGAGAATTCAATTGACTTGATCCATGTTTTTGGACTGTGGGAGGAAACCGGAGAACCCGGAGGAAACCCACACGGACACGGGGAGAACATGGAAACTCCACCCAGATTGGGATTCATACCGGGAATTCCTAGTGCTGAGAGGAGAACATGCTAGGAGAACTATTAAGCCACTGTGCCGCCCTAAAAATAAGTTCATTCATTCATTCATTATCTCCCGCTTTATCCTCTATTAGGGTCGCGGGGGGGTTCCCCATGCCCATCCAGGGGAGAACGTTTCGTACGCTGGGCAGATACACCCAGGACAGGACGCCAATCCATCGCTGGGCACACACTCACTCACACAGACACACTCTATATGGGGCAATTTGGAGAATTCAATTGATCCATGTTTTTGGACTGTGGGAGGAAACCGGAGAACCCGGAGGAAACCCACGCGGACACGGGGAGAACATGGAAACTCCACCCAGATGGGGATTCGAACCGGGAATCCCTAGTGCTGAGAGGAGAACGTGCTAACCACTAAGCCCACCGTGCTGCCACATATATATATATATATATATATATGGGGTCAATATATATATATATATATATATATATATATATATATATATATATATAAAATATATATAATAAAATTATAACATACATTTATAATGATGAGTTATATTGAGATGTGTTTTTAAGTCGTGAAACATACCCACATTTTAAAATGATGGTTGTTGCTCCTTTTTTTTTTATTCAAACTCCAGCGTTAGTGGTTTCCTGCCGTTTTCACTCTGTAAGCTGTCTGCATGACTAAACTCTACCACTGTGACTTGTCACCTAGCTTTACTTCCATACTTACATATGTGTTATGAACGTTTTTTCCAGATCGCTTCAGCTGATGAGGTTGTCAAGACTATGGTTGATCACATGACTGATACATCCAGCCAATCTCATCTGCCCTTGAAACAAGGTAGGAGATGTATTGGTGGCCATTATTCAGTGCAGGAAGTAAATTTTATATGTGTTTATGAAGTTTTGTGAAGGCTTTTGTATGGATCTACTTTTTCTTTAAAGGTGACAGAGTGGTCCTCTGTGTTAATAACCTGGGTGCTTTATCCTGCTTGGAGATGGCGGTCGTCACCAGAGCTGCCATCAATTGCTTAAGTAAGACTTCTTTTATATTAATGCATCCCAATTTTTTTCCTCAAAACTAGATATTTTATAAGCAAATTAACGTAATCAGGGTGTTAAGTTGAGGACTTATATTTACAACAGCTGATTTTTTTTTACTAGAAGTACCATCCATCCAAAGCTCAGTACGTTTTTATATGCAGTGTAATGTATTTTTAATTTATTTATACTTATTTTTATGCCTGCAGAGACACGAGGAGTGGTAGTTAACAGAGTGATGTCAGGCTTATTTATGACATCACTGGAGATGGCAGGTGTATCTATCACTCTGATGAAAGTGGATGACGAGATACTTCGACTGTTTGGTGAGTTTAGTCCCGGTAATCTGCTTACGTCACTCAGATTTTTATTTTAAGCCATGTCATGTAGACTTTGCTTCATTTCTATTCGAAAGAAAATTCATGCCAGTAAAATTAAAAAGGACTGGTTGACTGGTTTAAAAAAGCTCACAGAGAAAAATCTATTTGTTCTAAATAAAATCCCGCATTCTATAACAAATTATTCTAGATTCAGTTGTGTTGCGATATACAGTATACAACAGCTTTAGCTGGAAAAAGTGGGCCTTGCAACAGGACAATGATAAACACTAGGGGTGAGCTGCAATATTCGCTGATTCGACGATTCGATTCGGAGAACCGTAGTCGACTATGAACCTCATAGTCAAATGTACCATTTTGACCACATGGGGGTGTCCATGGCTGCTGCTAAGCATTAGTTTTTACATGAAATGTCTTTGTTTTCGTTATATATATAGCCTTTTGTCAAATAAAATCATCCTAATCATCCTAAAACTCATTGATCTGAGTGTTTTAGGTTTTTCCTTTGAAGTGGAAAAAAGTCCAGAACGGGAATCCCATTTACGGTGCTCTAGAAAAACAAGTAAAATATAAAAAAAAATCTTTTTTAAAAACCACGCTTATAGCGCCATCTTGTGGTGAAATTTTAACTGATTCGACTATCAGTCGACTATAGGGAAAATCTGACGAATCAGATTCGACTATGAAAATCCTTAGTTGAAGACACCCCCAAAACACACTATATACTGAATTTATATCAAGTACACCACAAAATGGGTGTAAAAGAGAAGAATTAAGGTTTTTCAATACTGAGTCAAAGTCTAGGTCTCATTCTAAGTTGCATACATTGGCTAAATCTATAAAAGTCTACTAAATCTACTACTAAATCTAAAAGTAGGTCAAAATTCCTTTTTAGGCGGCACGGTGGCTTAGTGGTTAGCACGTTCGCCTCTCAGCGCTAGGGATTCCTGGTTCGAATCCCCCATCTGGTGGAGTTTCCATGTTCGCCCCGTGTCCGCGTGGGTTTCCTCCGGGTTCTCCGGTTTCCTCCCACAGTCCAAAAACATGGATCAAGTCAATTGAATTCTCAAAAATTGCCCCATATAGAGTGTGTCTGAGTGAGTGTGTGCCCAGCGATGGATTGGCGCCCTGTCCTGAGTCTATCTGCCCAGCGCCCGAGACGTTCTCCCCTGGATGGGCATGGGGAACCCCACCACGACCCTAATAGAGGATAAAGCGGGAGATAATGAATGAATGAATGGAAAAATTCCTTTTTGTTAGTGACTGGCCATGTAATTCCGAAAACAATTACTTTGTTATGGCTTCTAAAGTTTGTTCTACAATTCTTTAATCAAAAGTGTTTAGTACTTGGTGGCTAATATATGATGTACGATTTGAAGATTTTTAAAGGTACTGTAGTGGGAAGACACAAAAACATCTTACACTTCTAAACTATAAATGTGATAAACAGTGTTATTCTGGCAGTGGCCAGGGTGGCTTCATTAAATAGAAGCGTCTGTTTGTCTAAATATGTTTTTTTACCTCGGAGGCTGTAAATGTTAAACCCATTCTTCTTAATATTTATCATTCTATGTGTACGCATATGTATATTTTTCCTTCCTGTATAGTAGGGCAGCAGACTTGTTCTATTTTATTTTATTTTACTTGGTTTTATTTTATTTGATCTACTTATGTATTTTTTTATTATTATTTTTTTTTGTTTGTTTTTTTTTGTTTTTGTTTTCGTTGTAATTTTTTGAATTTGTCCTTATTGTAACTTACTTACTAATAAAACCAAAAAAAAAATAATAATAAAAATAAAAATAGAAGCGTCTATGAAACAGACCTTTATAAAAAGCTTGAATACTATTTTTATACATCTGTATGGCTTACTAGCTATCCAGCTATTGTCATTTTTAACTGTGAATGTCTTCTGCAGATGCTAAAACCTCAGCACCAGCCTGGCCCAACATCAGCAGTAAGTGTGTGAGTGGAAAGAACATGTACATGCAACCTGCAGAGAGACCATCTATCCCTAAAGCGAAAGTAGACCAAGGTAGAGAAGACTTTATTGTGGGTTCCCTCAAACCACAGCATGTCAACTTTCTTTTTAAGTAAATACACATCTAACAACAAAACGCAGACTTTTCAATCTCTGAAAAAAACATGGCTAAAATATATGAGCTCTGTTTAGTATATTGTATGTAGTTGGGTGACATTGCGAGCCAGATTCTCTTGTATAACATTAGTTTTTGACCTTGCAATTGCTCTATTTGATACTCTTTCATCTAAAAGAACGTTGGTCACCCCTTTGCAGTTATAACAGCTTCTATGCTTTTGCAAAGGTGTGACCAACTTTGAATGGCATGTTATTAAAGCTCATGTATGTCATGGTTGATGTCCCAATATTTTTGCTTATATAGTAAATATCAATCAACGCATTGATCCCTTATATATATATATATATATATATATATATGGTGGCACGGTGGCTTAGTGGTTAGCACGTTCGCGTCTCAGCGCTAGGGATTCCCGGTTCGAATCCCCATCTGGGTGGAGTTTCCATGTTCTCCCCGTGTCTGCGTGGGTTTCCTCCGGGTTCTCCGGTTTCCTCCCACAGTCCAAAAATATGGATCAAGTCAATTGAATTCTAAAAAATTGCCCCATATAGAGTGTGTCTGAGTGAGTGTGTGCCCAGCGATGGATTGGCGCCCTGTCCTGGGTGTATCTGCCCAGCGCCCGAGACGTTCTCCCCTGGATGGGCATGGGGAACCCCACCGCGACCCTAATAGA
The DNA here is from genome assembly GCA_019802505.1 of Corydoras sp. C115. NCBI lineage: Eukaryota > Metazoa > Chordata > Actinopteri > Siluriformes > Callichthyidae > Corydoras > Corydoras sp. C115. The sequence continues at coordinate 2,121,918 of JAFMOC010000083.1, read as the reverse complement.
GGATAAAGCGGGAGATAATGAATGAATGAATATATATATACATATACACTTTGGTATAATTACACTAGAATGTTGTTGTCCGCCAGGTCCGTTTTCATCTTTGATGCGTCCAGTTTTGGAATATGTGTGCAAAGCCCTTCTGCAACGACAAGAGGAACTCAATGCCTTGGACCGGGCAGCAGGTGACGGAGATTGTGGAAGCACACATGCACGTGCTGCCAGTGGTATGCATGATTATGTTCAGATTTATTTACATGGTTTTAAATAGTTCTCTGTATGATGTTGACTTTTGTGATGGTGTATGTTTAACACAGCCATTCAGGAGTGGATGCAGACCGATGCAATACCAGAAAGTCCTTGTTCACTCTTTGCAGCACTTAGTGGTCTGTTAGAAGAGAAAATGGGTGGCACTTCAGGCGCAGTAAACACAGAACAACATGATTTATCCTAAGTATTATTTAAAAAGTACTCTTTTTTACTTTGTCTCTTCTTGTTCCATATTTATTTCAGTTGTATAGTTTGTTCCTAACAGCAGCTGCACGCCACCTGAAGGACAGCTGTGAGGGGAGAGACTGGGCAAAAGCCATGCAAGCTGGTAGTGAGGCCATTAAAAGGTAGCTAATATAATATTGTTAAAATGATAACTATAAAATATTAATTTTTGCATCAGGTTAAAATAATCATGCTGGATTTCAGTAGCCAACATATTTTATGTTTACTAGACACAAACTCATTTGAAAATTCATATCTAAGCATAAAATGGTTATAATCAAGGGCGGCACGGTGGCTTAGTGGTTAGCACGTTCGCCTCTCAGCTCTAGGGATTCTTGGTTCGAATCCCAATCTGGGTGGTCCATGTTCTCCCCGTGTCTGCGTGGGTTTCCTCCGGGTTCTCCGGTTTCATCCCACAGTCCAAAAACATGGATCAAGGTCAATTGAGTTCTCCAAATTACCCCATATAGAGTGTGTCTGTGTGAGTGAGTGTGTGCCCAGCGATAAATTGGCGCCCTGTCCTGGGTGTATCTGCCCAGCACCCGAAAGGTTCTCCCCTGGATGGGCATGGGGAACCCCCCCCCCCCCCGACCCTAATAGAGGATAACGCGGAAGATAAGCGGATTATAATCAAAGAATAAATGCTTTAATATTCAACATATTCAACAGTAATTGAGCACAATGTGAAGGAACCACACTGGTTACCAGTCCATCCCAAAGCAGACACACAAACACATTTAAGCTTACATTCATATCGAGGGACAATAAACTTGGTATAGCCATTTATTCAGTTTGTTTATGAACAGTCTGGAAAAACATGGAGCTTGGGAATGAAACCCACAAACAAATGCACAAATCATGAAACCCTCTCATAAACTTTGGCACACTCTCTTATCATTTATTTGCACTATATAGTTGTAAAAATCATAAGGTAACTTTATGCCACAGTTTGAATTGAGATATTAAACCCTCATTAGGCTGTGAGAATATTTAAGAATATTCTCCCCGTGTCCGCGTGGGTTTCCTCCGGGTTCTCTGGTTTCCTCCCACAGTCCAAAAACATGGATCAAGTCAATTGAGTTCTCCAAATTGCCCCATTGCCCACACACAGTGTGTCTGTGTGAGTGAGTGTGTGCCCAGCGATGGATTGGCGCCCTGTCCTGGGTGTATCTGCCCGGCGCCCGAGGCGTTCTCCCATGGATGGATATGGGGAACCCCCCCGCGACCCTAATATAGGATAAAGTGGAAGATAATGAATGGATGGATGTAAATCATGCTGTTTCCATCTTGTTATTAATCTGCTGTATTCTTCTAGGTATGGAGGTGCTGCACCAGGTGACAGGACAATGGTAATAATATGCACTTTTATCTTTTATTCATTCATTTATTATCTTCTTCTTAATTCTCAATTAAACCCAGGACAGGACAGGGCGCCAATCCTATCGCTGGGCACACTCACTCTCACAGACACACACACAAACTCTCCATATGGGGCAATTTTCAGCATTAAATTGACCTTGAATCCATGTTTTTGGACTGTGTGAGGAAACAAGACAACCGGAGGAAACCCATATGGACATGGGGAGAACATGGAAGCTCCACTCAGATTGTTATTCGAACCTGGATCCCCAGCGCTGAAAGGCAAACGTGCTAACCACTAAGCCAGTGTGCCATTCTCACTTTGAACACCCTCATGTTAAAGTTAAAACTTACACATATGTTTCTTCAGCATCTCATTCACACTTTTCTCTTTTAGCTGGATGCTCTGTGCCCTGCAGTAGAGGAGTTGGTAAAGTTAACCTTGGAACATCCAGAAGGCCAAATAAGTGTTCTAGAGTCAGCAGTTAAGGTGTGATATTCTGGCATACTTCCATAAACTTTATAATACTTCTGTAACACTTAGTCTTTCCACCTCCATGTTATCACTTCTCAGTTTTCAGCTTGACGGTAAAGTCTCTTTGTTCTTCCCAGAAAGCAGAGGCGGGTGCAGACTCTACCCGTCACCTTACTGCAAGAGCGGGCCGTGCAAGTTACATCAGTTCTGAACGCCTCACTCAGCCTGATCCTGGTGCAGTTGCCATAGCTGCTATTTTCCGTGCAGTGTATGACGCGCTGAAAGAAAAGAACCAGTAATGTATAATAGTATTAGATCATTTTGTACAGATCAGAGAGTGGACCAACAAACGTCATCAGCATTGACAAATAAAAACCAAGAGAAAATAATAAGCTATATTCATTCATTCATTCATTATCTCCCGCTTTATCCTCTATTAGGGTCGCGGTGGGGTTCCCCATGCCCATCCAGTGGAGAACGTTTTGGGCACTGGGCGGATACACCCAGGACAAATCCATCGTACCAATCCATCGCTGGGCACACACTCACACACACAAACACACTCTATATGGGGCAAATTTGGAGAACTCAATTGACTTGATCCATGTTTTTGGACTGTGGGAGGAAACCGGAGAACCCGGAGGAAACCCACGCAGACACGGGGAGAACATGGAAACTCCACCCAGATGGGGATTCGAACCGGAAATCCCTAGCGCTGAGAGGAGAACATGCTAACCACTAAGCCACCATTCCACCCATGTTGGTCAAATATTCATTCATTATCTTCCGCTTTATCCTCTATTAGGGTCGCGGTGGGGTTCCCCATGCCCATCCAGGGGAGAACGTCTCGGGCGCTGGGCAGATAGACCCAGGACAGGGCGCCAATCCATCGCTGGGCACACACTCACTCACACATACACTCTCTATATGGGAGAACTCAATTGACTTGATCCATATTTTTGGACTGTGGGAGGAAACCGGAGAACACGGAGGAAACCCACGCGGACACGGGGAGAACATGGAAACTCCACCCAGATGGGGATTCGAATAGGGAATCCCTAGTGCTGAGAGGAGAACGTGCCAAACACTAAGCCACCGTGCCTCCCTCTAATAAGCTATAATTATGGGTAATTCATATATATGATATGAAATCAGATATACTGTATAAAATCAACATTAGACAAAACGCTAATGAATATAGAATGTCTGAACTGATATATGTAGATGCCACAGTAGTACAGATTTGGTTAAAGAGATAGTTCACCATAACCACAGAGTGTGTGTGTGTGTGTGTGTGTGTGTGTGTGTGTGCCCACACGTTCCTTTGCTTACCTATGTGAGTGCATGCTTCTGCATGTGTGTATGTGTGCACACTCCTCTGTCTACCGTCACCTCTGTGTATTTGCGATCAACACCGTTTTTCATGAATTTCTGTTTCATATTTGACCAACACATTTGCACGTTCTCCTCTCAGCGCTAGGGATTCCCGGTTCGAATCCCAATCTGGGTGGAGTTTCCATGTTCTGCACGTGTCCGCGTGGGTTTCCTCCGGGTTCTCTGGTTTCCTCCCACAGTCCAGAAACATGGATCAATGTCAATTGAGTTCTCCAAATTGCCCCGTATAAAGTGCGTTTGTGTGAGTGCGTGAGTGAGTGTGACCAGCGATGGGTTGGCGCCCTGTCCTGTGTGTTTTTGCCCAGCGCCCGAAACGTTCTCCCCTGGATGGGCATGGGGAACCCCACCGCGACCCTAATAGAGGATAAAGCGGAAGATAATGAATGGATGAATGAATATTTGACCAACACGGGCGGCACGGTGGCTTAGTGGTTAGCACGTTCGCCTCTCAGCTCTAGGGATTCCCGGTTTGAATCCCAATCTGGGTGGAGTTTCCATGTTCTCCCCGTGTCCGCGTGGGTTCCCTCCGGGTTCTCCGGTTTCCTCCCACAGTCCAGAAACATGGATCAATGTCAATTGAGTTCTCCAAATTGCCCCGTATAGAGTGCGTTTGTGTGAGTGAGTGAGTGTGCCCAGCGATGGGTTAGCGCCCTGTCCTGTGTGTTTTTGCCCAGCGCCCAAAACGTTCTCCCCTGGATGGGCATGGGGAACCCCCCCGCGACCCTAATAGAGGATAAAGTGGGAGATAATTAATGAATGAATGAAATAATTAATATTTGACCAAACGGGCGGCACGGTGGCTTAGTGGTCAGCATGTTCTCCTCTCGGCGCTAGGGATTCCCGGTTCGTATCCCAATCTGGGTGGAGTTTCCATGTTCTGCACATGTCCACGTGGGTTCCCTCCGGGTTCTCCGGTTTCCTCCCACAGTCCAAAAACATGGATCAAGTCAATTGAATTTTCAAAATTGCCCCATATAGAATGTGTCTGTGTGAGTGAGTGAGTGTGCCCAGCGATAGATTGGCGCCCTGTCCTGAGTGTATCTGCCTAGCACCCGAAACGTTCTCCCCTGGATGGGCATGGGGAACCCCCTTGCGACCCTAATAGAGGATAAATCGGAAAATAATGAATGAATGGATGGATTTGATCAACATAGTCACTGATCAGAACATTCACTGCCATCTGTGCAATAAGTTGAGAAGTATAATAAGGATTATAATTGCATTCAGTTACAATGTGACACACACTGCTGGGGCAGTTAAGAGCCTGTGATTAAAACACATTATGAAATGGGTAGTTCCAATCCTTAAATCTGCTCGACTGAGCTGTTTGTCCAACCGCTGCTCTGACCACTTCACATATGTATCAATGCGTGAAATGTTTGCATGTGGTTTAACCTTATATTAAATCATGTACCATTAATAGAAATGCAGATTAATATAAATAGCAAACTATTTCCTAACAAGCACTAAGCCGGTATCCTCTTACTTGACAATCAGGGTTTATTTTAGATTTATTTTAGATTAACTGGAAGATTACTGTGAATAAATCATGGGAAAGAGGTGTAACAGCACTCTGAAATGCATGTTATTTTCTTCTTAACTTCAGCTGTGTTGTTTTGTGTTATTGGCTAATTATATAAACAGTAGTTATTACAGTACCAATTGCAACGTGAAGAACTAACTCTTTAATTAATGCTCTTTTTATGCTTTTTATGTAAACTGTCATAGTCCTGTGGTGTGTTTTGAAAACAATGGTAAATAATAAATGAATAGGTCTGATTCCGTTAAAAAATAATCCCTTGCATTAATTAATACTTTTGAGAGTGATGCAGTCTTCAATATTTTTCAAGATGTTGGACATAAAAAAACATCAATTAAAATGACGTGCAATGTCTAATACAATAGTAAAAAAATGTTTTGTTTAACTGCATAATATTTTATTGTATAGTAGCTTAAACACACACACACACATAGTACTACTTCTAATAATAATAATAATAATTAATTCATTATCTCCCGCGTTATCCTCTATTAGGATCGCGGGGGGGTTCCCCATGCCCATCCAGGGGAGAACGTCTCGGGCGCTGGGCAGATAGACCCAGGACAGGGCGCCAATCCATCGCTGGGCACACACTCACTCACACAGACACACTCTATATGGGTCAATTTTGAGAATTCAATTAACTTGATCCATATTTTTGGACTGTGGGAGGAAACCGGAGAACCCGGAGGAAACCCACGCAGACATGGGGAGAACATGGAAACTCCACCCAGATGGGGATTTGTCTTAAAAAGCGAAAGAATAAAAATACAATATCAAATTTAAAGTATACTAGCAATTTAAATGCAAAATAAGATAAAGTAGCAGTGGCCACAAATATGGAATATATACCCTATTATACCCCAAGATATATTTTTATATTCATATGATAAATCATGTTTACATGTTAAAATTTCATTTGGTTTCAAAGATCAGTGCTTTATATGTTTATTAATTCATTCTATCGTTTTTTGCTCCAGGATTATGTGGAATGCTGGAGCCTATTCCAGCAGTAATCAGGAGATTACTGTTGGAATAATAGCACAGTTGCACCTGTAGTTTGCTTCACCTGCAGTCAGTTATGTTTCCAAAGTTGAGCCATTAAATAAGATTGCATTGCTTTAGTTCCATGCTGGAACATTAGACAATTCATGACTACTGTGATGGCTGCATATGCAGCAACACTGAGGATGTGTTGGGATTTGGTTTAGTGTTAATTGTTTGTTTAGTGTGTCCTGGGTCTTTCTGCCCAGCGCCCGAGACGTTCTTCCCTGGATGGGCATTTAGAGGGTAATTGAAGAGTTTTTATTTTTTATTAATTAATGCGCATTTTGCTTAGCAGTATTTTTTTATTTTTTAAGGCTATAGGACACAACACTATATGTAATATATGTAAGCACGCACATTTTACTTAGTTGTTCTATTGGTCTTTGTTTGTGTTGTGATGTTGATTGTTCGAATTTGAGTTTCTTTTTGAGTTTCCGGTTTGGTGATTTCCGTTGTCTGAGCTCGTCAGCAGCAAGAGTTCCCGTAGATTACTCATTAACACCTGAAGGACTTAATTAGACTCTACCATGTGGCTGCTCTTCCTGGTGTTGGGTGAAATTAATAATTTAGTTAATTAAGTTATAACATCATTTATTCTTGTTTGACTTTCGTAAATGTTTGTTTTGAATTTATGTTGATTTTAAGAAGTTATTGTTAATTTGTAAATATGTTTATATATGAATATTTATCTTAAATACTTGGCTTGTTATGTTTTGCTTTGCTACCCATTTTGTTGGTTAACTACAGGTGGATACAAAAAAAAATCCAAATCCATAACAAAACAATGGACCCATCAAACATTCATTCACTATCTTCCGCTTTATCCTCTATTAGGGTCGCGGTGGGGTTCCCCATGCCCATCCAGGGGAGAAAATTTCGGGCGCTGGGCAGATACACCCAGGACAGGGCGCCAATCCATCCCTGGGCACACACTCACTCACACAGACACACTCTATGGGGCAATTTGGAGAACTCAATTGAATTAATCCATGTTTTTGGACTGTGGGAGGAAACCGGAGAACCTGGAGGAAACCCACGCGGACACGGGGAGAACATGGAAACTCCACCAAGATGGGGATTCAAACCGGGAATCCCTTGCACTGAGAGGCGAACGTGCTAACCACTAAGCCACCGTGCCGGCCACCCATCAAACAGTGAACATAAAAACTTAACTTTGCTAACAAATCTAAATTAAAGAGCCAACAAAAAAAGAGAAGTGATAAAAAATGAGAATCCCAAACGGTAACATCATATGACATATATAGTGGCTGATCAGACCACTTAAATACGGACTTTCCGTTACCAAGCTACCTATGACTTCATGTTGACCTACTTGGTCCCTCACAGCTACCATATTTAGCTCTAAGTTGTCTGTGGTTTTAGAGTGCCCCACTTTCTATCCGACTGTGCCCCTGGCTGTGCAATAAGCAGGACAGGGAGACTGGCACATGCAGTGCCAATCTGCTGTCTGTCTGGGCATGGGCCTGTAAGTTTCGAACGACCTGCAAAGGAATAACACGCAACAAGGGCGCGGTAGGTCAGTGGTTAGGGCTTTGGGCTATCAATCTGAAGGTTGGGGGTTCAAATCCCAGGTCTGCTGAAGTTACCAGTGTGGGTCCTTGAGCAAGACCCTTAACCCTCATTGCTCCAGGGATGTTGTGATTAATCCTGTGCTCACCTTGTAAGTCGTTTTGGATAAAAGCGTCCAATAAATGACCACATGTAACAATGTAACAAGTGGTAAAACGCAAGCTGACAGTGACAGAAGTCAAGGGAGTTCAATGGTCGCTCACCATTGGCACGAGTGATGCATTTCCCACCCCATAGACGCCTGAGGAGTCTACCTCAGAAGTTCTACCACCAATGTCTGCACAGTCGGCACAGCAGCATAAAACCAGATCAGTAAGCACCCTTTTTTCTTTTCTTCTTTCCGTTCTTTTCTGCAGGGTGCACACACTCTCAGAGGTAAACAATGTTTTGCTTCTGCACTAGTAAGAGAAGTGTCCACCTGCTGTATGTTTCTGTTTGTACGGGTTACTTGTTTCTCAGTTTTCGTCTTGTGCTATGCGTGATGTGTAAGATATGTACGTACCCTGAGATTTATTCTGCTTCCATTTTATTATTTTGATGAAAACAAATTAACCATACGGTGGCTTAGTGGTTAGCACGTTCGCCTCTCAGCGCTAGGGATTCCCGGTTCGAATCCCCATCTGGGTGGAGTTTCCATGTTCTTCCCGTGTCTGAGTGGGTTTCCTCCGGGTTCTCCGGTTTCCTCCCACAGTCCAAAAACATGGATCAAGTCAATTGAATTCTCCAAATTGCCCCATATAGAGTGTGTCTGTGTGAGTGAGTGTGTGCCCAGCGATGGATTGGCGCCCCGTCCTGGGTCTATCTGCCCAGCGCCCGAGACGTTCTCCCCTGGATGGGCATGGGGAACCCCCCCGCGAACCTAATAGAGGATAAAGCGGAAGATAATGAATGAATGAATGAATGAAATTAACCATTTAAAATTTGTATTTGTCTCTTGTGGTTTTGTCTCGCATGGTTAGATCTGGCATGCCTACATATTTTTTTGCATAGACACAATTTCAATACAAACTAACATGTATTTCTAACCATAAATATAGTAGTTAGTAAACAAACATTTATAATAGCATATAAACATACTACACTATTCAGAACTAAACAAATCCACAAGGATTTTTTAATTTATTTTAATATTTAAAATATTAAACAGAGCATGATTAAAACTAAAGAATAGTCCAACACAAACCAAAGGCTGATCTTAGTTTTTTTTTCCTTTTGTGGGTTTCTCGAAAACAGTAGTGAGCTTACTTCCTGCTTCTTCAGGCACACAAATGCGAGGCAGCCAAAAACAAGAGTGTGCCGAGTGACAACTAAACACCGACTTGAACATTCACAGCATAAAGGTATTTTTTTAATTCACAATTATTTAAATATGTGCTTATTCTACCTTCTGTGACTCGGTTATAGTGTAATAATTATTTACTCTTGCATGTATAGATGCACAGGCACTTTTTATTAGAATACAATTATTTAGGTAATTGGTTTGTTAAAATTGATATTCTAAGTCTAATTTAAAAGAGAATTTATAAATCTTAAAGCTTAGAAGGTCAGAAAACAAAGGCCACACATTTAATTAGATTTATAATTGTCAAATTGTAAATCATTGCATGTACTTCCTTCATTGCTCTGATTCATATCACTATTTCTTTAATAACGTTTTTTTTTTTTTTTTATATGGATGTACAAAATAGCTACGTTGTTATTGATCTCTGCTTACACCTACTAGATTTCCTGTAAGATTTCAAGACAAATGCTTTAAGTCGTTTGTTGTTTATATCCTTTTAGCTTTGTAAGTGAAAACATGACTGATGCAACATTGAATTCTTTTAAACAGTAACTAAAATACATTTTATTTGAACTACAGAAGTGTTTTACCGGTTTTTAAAAGTAGGTCTGAATAACTTGGCAGGAAATGAGAGCTGAAAGCTTACAGATTAAACTCCTACACTGGAAACACCATTTTCAGGTTTTTTCAATCTTAAATGTAGGCCGAACATTCACTTTTAAATGGTCTCTAATGTTCCAAAGCTTAGGCATTCAAAGATTTTAGAATTTGGAAATTCTATAATGTGTTTTGTGTTTTAAATTTTTCGGGCAACAACTATAATTCATTCACCAGCCATTTTATTACATACATCTCATTGTTTAAACACTTACTATATAGATGGACTTTAGTTCAACAATGACATTCTGAAGTCCATCTGTGTCTCTACATACTTTGTTAGTCCACTTTATTCTTTTCTTGGATGATCAGGACAGAGCAGGTCTTATTAGGGTGGTGGATGATGGTACGAGTGGATCAGACACCTGTATGTTTTGATTGGTGTACTGTTCTCTGTTCAGTGGCACTGATCTACTCAACACATACTAACACACCACCACCCTGTTAGTATCACTGCAGTACTGAGAATCATCCACCAACCTGTTTGGGGGTCATTACTGAGAAATTAAATGCAGAAATCTCACGTCACATCAGACAGATGACACAAACCTAAGTTCACTGCCCCTCAGAACCCCTTGAACGAGATGTTCTAGAAAAAGCAGAAGGAGAGGTGGCCAAATAGAAGGAGCAACCAAACTTCAGGGCTCCACCCTGGTACGACTTGATGCTGTGCTGAGGTCAGAGCCGATCGTGATCTTGGGCTTGTCTTTGAAGAACACACTGCTTTGACTTGGTTTGTCATAAATAAACCACTTAATTCAAATAACTTTGAAATGATCTGCATTGTGGTTTTTGACCCCTTCAGAAAAGATACATCAATGAAATTGAGATTTGCTAACATCCATCCATCCATTATCTTCCGCTTTATCCTATACTAGGGTCGCGAGGAGGGGGGGGGTGTTCCCCATGCCCATCCAGGGGAGAACGTCTCGGGCGCTGGGCAGATACACCCAGGACAGGGCGCGGATCTATCACTGGGCATACACTCACTCACCCAAACACACTCTATATGGGGCAATTTGGAGAACTCAGTTGACTTGATCCATGTTTTTGGACTGTGGGAGGAAACCGGAGAACCCAGAGGATACCCACGCAGACACGGGGAGAACATGGAAACTCCACCTTGATTGGGATTTGCGCTGAGAGGAGAACATGCTAACCACTAAGGCACCGTAGCGCTTCCTAACATTAGTTTTACAAACAAACCGGCAAAAACATTGCCACGGAATCTAGTTAAATTATTACCTCTGGTTCACAGGTCTGCAGCCTGGAGAACTCTCATGTATAGTGGTCTATACGGTATAATTGCAAAGAAAGAGTCATGGTTAGACTAAAAGTCTCACTTGTTTTTTTTTTTTTTTTTTTTTTTTTTTTTTTTTTTTTTTTTTTTTTTTTTCTTCTTCTCAATTAAGCACTGAAATATAAAAGTCTTCTGCAGGTTTAGAGCTGACCTTTTGCAGATGTATTTAAATAAAGGACTACCACACATCTTTCAGCGCAGCTAAAATGCAAAACGTCTGCTTGAACAGAATGATCATACTTGCTAAAAATAGATAATGCGTATGTTAATATTTGGACCTGACTGCTACATTTTCTGTACAATTCTATGGCAGCAATAAGGTTATTTATTTGTTTACATGCCTTTTCAGATGGAGTTTGCTTGCACTCATGTTGTTTGTAATTGGAAACCTGAGAGTTTTGTAGAAGGTAAGTTAAATCAGTTTTTTTTTTTAATTCACACAGTATATGTTTTTATATATATATATATATATATATATATATATATATATATATATATATATATATATATATATATATATATATATATATATTCATTCATTCATTCATTCATTCATTATCTCCTGCTTTATCCTCTATTAGGGTCGTGTTGGGGTTCCCCATGCCCATCCAGGGGAGAACATCTCGGGCGCTGGGCAGATACACCCAGGACAGGGGGCGCCAATCCATCGCTGGGCACACACTCACTCACACAGACACACTCTATATGGGGCAATTTTTGAGAATTCAATTGACTTGATCCATGTTTTTGGAATGTGGGAGGAAACCGGAGAACCCAGAGGAAACCCACGCAGACACGGGGAGAACATGGAAACTCCACCCAGATGGGGATTCGAACCGGGAATCCCTAGCGCTGAGAGGCAAATGTGCTACATTTTTTAAAGATTTTCTAACCCCCCCCCCCCCCCCCCGTCTCGCGACCCTAATTGACAATAAAGCAGAAGATAATAGATGGGATGGATAATGGATGAATATATTATATAAACATTAAAAATGCATATGCAGCTTTTCCTCACATTGTGTGCCTAATATTTTGATTGACTGCTTATCATTTTTATTTGTTTTTTTTTTCTTTAGATCTCACTTCAACACAACCCAATAGATTGTTTAGAAAAAAATCTGAACATCCATATGACAACCGACTTGCTGTTATTCCAGAACCCAGTAAGTTTCCAATCCCAAAGACTCCAAATGAAGTCATATGAGGTCACATGAAGTCATGGGATATATGAGGTTTAGTTTTTAACATGTAATTATAGGATATAGTTATCTGAACAATTAATTAAATTTTATAGATTTTTAGTATAACTGTGTGATAACATGTGAAAAGTTCAAACTTTTCATTCAACGATGACTTATATGATAGTTTGATGATAGTTTTCCTCCTCCTTCATGCTGCTTCAGAGCTCTGTGTCAATTTTTCCACGCAGGAGCTTCTCTCCTTGAAATGTCATTGCTTCAAACACTTTTATTGCTGAGTAATTGTAGCTTTCTTTACATTTTTAAAGTAAAAAATAGAACAATTTCCTAGTGTAGATTGAAAGAGAAGAGAAAGGGGTGTTTCCAAATATAATTATTTCATACATTACATTTGTTACTGTATGTCTAATTCTATAATGTATTATTAATACATTTCCTGTTAGTTTTAAAATAACTGTTTTGTTCACAGCACTTCCTTTAACACCACCACCTGTCCCTCCACGTCGCTTGACACATAGACAAAGTCGGCCAATGTCAATGCCCCCGCCGCTCCCTCCTCGAGGTGAGTAAACTTATGAATACATAAACTTAACCAAAATAACTAACTCTGAAGGTTAACACTGCTTTAAATTTCATTTGATATTTGATACTGAAATTCTCACATACACAATCAGCTTCGTTAAGTTAATTGTTAAATTCATTCATTCATTATCTCCCGCTTTATCCTCTATTAGGGTCGTGGTGGGGTTCCCCATGCCCATCCAGGGGAGAACATCTTGGGCACTGGGCAGATACACCCAGGACAGGGCGCCAATCCATCGCTGTGCACACACTCACTCACACAGACACACTCTATATGGGGCAATTTTGCGAATTCAATTGACTTTCATCCATGTTTTTGGACTGTGGGAGGAAACCGGAGAACCCGGAGGAAACCCACGCAGACATGGGGAGAACATGGAAAACTCCACCCAGATGGGGATTCGAACCGGGAATCCCTAGCGCTGAGAGGCGAACGTGCTGACCACTAAGCCACCGTGCCGCCTAATTGTTAAATATTTTATTAATTTAATAACTAGAATTTCAGTGACGGTAGTCACATTAATGGAATTTTTATGTATAAACATAGATTTCTGTATAAACATTGTGAAATAGATGATGATTAGCACCTGTTTGGTATAATTGGTTAATCATACAGGCACGGTGGCTTAGTGGTTAGCATGTTCTCCTCTCAGCGCTAGGGATTCCCGGTTCGAATCCCCATCTGGGTGGAGTTTCCATGTTCTCTCCGTGTCCGCGTGGGTTTCCTCCGGGTTCTCCGGTTTCCTCCCACAGTCCAAAAACATGGATCAAGTCAATTGAGTTCTCCAAATTGCATATAGAGTGTGTGTGTGTCTGTGTGAGTGAGTGTGTGCCCAGCGATGGATTGGCGCCCTGTCCTGGGTGTATCTGCCCAGTGCCTGAAACGTTCTCCCCTGGATGGGCATGGGGAACCCCCCCGCGACCCTGATATAGGATCAAGCGGAAGATAATGGATGGATAGATGGTTAATCATACACTTCAATATAATCCTACAAATTCCCTGACTTTGTGCTAATGTACCTATAAGAATTGATGCTGGTTTATAGGCAAAGGGGTTAGTAACAACAAATATTGTTTTGATTGAGATTTTTCTTTTTTTTGCTCACTTTGCATTTTGTAAATTGCTAAAAATAAAAAAAAATGTAAAAATATTTTTTAAAGCATTCTTATTTCACAGCATTTTTTTCACATCTGTCTAAAACTTTTGCACAGTATTGTATATGACCTGCTCTCTCACTTTATTTAAGGGCTGGAGGGAAAAGAACAGAGTTGTATCAAAGCCAATGTTAATGTTATTTCACTAAAGGTAGGAAGTCTTGTGGACATAAGCAAAGGTAAGATGTTTTTTTTTGTTATTTATTTGGTTGTATTTTGTTTTTGTTGGAGTTTTTCTATTTATTTATTTATATATTTTAATTTTAATGATGTTGGTTTTAAAGCTGTTGGTATTTTTTAGCTTCCAGTGTGCAGTGTATCCAAAAACCAGTGAATTGTATGAATTGTAAAGCAGTCATGTCGTCTGTGAGCAACTCTAAAACAAACCCAGTTTCATCAGTAAGTTACTGTTTATATTATTGCTTATAGTTAATATTCATTTATTCATTCATTATCTCCCGCTTTATCCTCTAGTAGGGTCGCGGTGGGGTTCCCCATGCCCATCCAGGGGAGAACGTTTCGGGCGCTGGGCAGATACACCCAGGACAGGGCGCCAATCTATCACTGGGCACACACTCACTCACAAAGACACGCACGCATACACACTCTATTTTGGGCAATTTGGAGAGCTCAATTGACTTGATTCATGTTTTTGGACTGTGGGAAGAAACCGGAGAACCCGGAAGAAACCCACGCAGACACGTGGAGAACATGGAAACTCCACCCAGATGGGGATTCGAACCGGGAATCCCTAGTGCTGAGAGGAGAACGTGCTAACCACTAAGCCACTGTGCCGCCATAGTTAATATTATGCTTATTAATATATTATTAAAGCTAGTGAATCCTTAAGACTTTAGATTTACTAAATTGTATTGTATCGATTATTTTGACCTAAAACAACATTTTGTTTTTGTATCTTGCAAATAAATGTTTTCATTAAGGGTTAAATAGTTTGCACATCAGTTTAAATGAATTTTTGCTTTTAGTTTAAGGGTCTGATATTGGCTTGTTTCCACACGTGGATTACTTTCATTCATTCATTATCTCCCGCTTTATCCTCTAGTAGGGTTGCGGTGGGGTTCCCCATGCCCATCCAGGGGAGAACGTTTCGGGCGCTGGGCAGATAGACCCAGGACAGGGCGCCAATCCATCGCTGGGCACACACTCACTCACACACACACACTCTATATGGGGCAATTTGGAGAATTCAATTGACTTGATCCATGTTTTTGGACTGTGGGAGGAAACCGGAGAACCCGGAGGAAACCCACGCGGACACGGGGAGAACATGGAAACTCCACCCAGATGGGGATTCGAACCTGAGCGCTGAGAGGCGAACGTGCTAACCACTAAGCCACCGTGCCGCCCTACGTGGGTTACTTGCTTCAGGTATTTGTTCAACATTGCTCTTGATTTAATCAGGACTTTGGACATTAATTTATATCTATTTTGAATACGTTGATACAACTTTAAACAAATTTATACATATAGTCACCACATGAAACAAATTATTTTATTAACCAATATCTCAGTCAAACCCTGATACTACCACCACTATATTTCACTGTAGTTCATGGCATAAAGCATAAGGTATGGCATTGGAATGTAGTGTTTATCATTCCACAAACAAAATGCTGTTCTGCTTTTGGCCTTCTTGTTCATACAACATTTTTTCAGTGACCTGGCTTGCCTCTGTGACCAATAGCAAACTCTTTCTTCTTTGTTGTGTGTGTGTGTGTGTGTGTGTGTGTCCTCAGACCTGGTGCTGTGAATTCTGTGGGAACCAAAATGTCCTTTCACAAAGTGAATTAAAAATGGGCCGCTCACCATTATGGACACCACCAGGAAGAGATGTTCTCTATGTAGAAGAGGATATAGATGCAGACTATGTAAATCTAGAGGATATGCTTGTAGTCTTCTGCGTGGATATTTCTGGTAGCATGAGTGTCACATCTGAGGTATTTTAGTTTTAGTTTTAGTTTCAGATATATATTTTTATATATACACACATTTAAAACATACCTATAGTCATGTACCACATTATTTTGTGCATATAGAGTTTTATTCTTTTATTGTCCCAATGAATTCATGTCAATTTTATTTTCTCTTTCTAAACTTACTAACTCCAGGTGGCTCCAGGTAATAGTATGAGATCCCCCACATATGTATCACGATTGCAGGTGAGTGAAACCACTGTAATAACGCATTATATATTCATTCATTCATTATCTTCCGCTTTATCCTATATTAGGGTCACGGTGGGGTTCCCCATGCCCATCCAGGGGAGAACGTTTCGGGCGCTGGGCAGATAGACCCAGGACAGGGCGCCAATCTATCGCTGGGCACACACTCACTCACACAGACACACTCTATATGGGGCAATTTGGAGAATTCAATTGACTTGATCCATGTTTTTGGACTGTGGGAGGAAACCGGAGAACCCGGATGAAACCCACGCGGACACGGGGAGAACATGGGAACTCCACCCAGATGGGGATTCGAACCGGGAATCATTAGTGCTGAGAGGCAAACGTGCTAACCACTAAGCCACCGTGCCGCCCGCTTTATATATGTCCATGATATTACTAAGTGCCATGTTTATTCATAAGTGGTTAGTCCTAATTCCTGGCATTTCAGTAACTTAATGTTCTGGTTAAAATTGCATTTACACAAGGCAACATTTTTAAAGGGGGGCGGCACGGTGGCTCCCTGAGTGGGTTTCCTCCGGGTTCTCAGGTTTCCTCCCACAGTCCAAAAAGATGAATTGGCTGCTCTGAATTGCTCCATATTGCATGTGTTTTAGTGTGTATCTATGTGTGTAAGTGTCCCCAGCAATAGATTGGTGCCCTGTCCTGGGTGTATCCCCCAAAACGTTCTCCCCTGGATGGACATTGGGAACCGACCCCAGTAGAGGTTTAAATGGAAGATAAGGAATAAATGAATGAATGCAAATGAACATTTAAAGGGTAGACCTTCATAATTATTGTTTATTTTTCAGGGGGTTCAAGAGGCCTTACAGATGGCCCTTTCGTCCCTACTGAAGTCCTCACCATACCGTCGGGTTGCACTGGTCACATTTAATGATGAGGTACATCATTAAATTGAAAGGTGTCTTATTTTGAAAACATTGTTTGATATTATTCAAATATTTTGATAATCGTGCCACTGGTCAGACATTGGTTTATTTTCGTCTTGTACAGTCTTTGTTTTTGTGTCGTTGGTCCTTGTTAATCAGTTTATTAGTCCTTGTTTAGTTGCTTTAATTCCATTATCATCACCCTCCATGCCCATTCATTCCCGTCAAATGTTATGTTATGTGTGTGTTTGTTTTCCTGGTGTTTTCTGCATTAAAATGCTTTTCACCTCAACATTGACTATGTTTTAACGCCGCACAGGCAGCAGAATTATGACCCTGGGCCTTTGATGTACCCAGCCATGATGTGTGTATGTGAATTATCTCACTAATCAGCACTGTGTGATTGTACCATCAGGTGACAGTGTATGGGGATGGAACTGGAGTTCCCCTCTGTTTGCGAGACTGGGCTCTGGTAGATTATGACCATGTAAGAGATCAAGGAGAGAAGTACTCCACTCCGCACTGTATCGCTGAAAGTTTCCAGGCACTAACACAAAGAGTCAAAGAGTAAGTGTACATACATTAAGGTTAACAATTTTTCTACCTTGTCGAAAAAATATATTATATATAATAGGGGTGAGCTGCAATATTCGCTGATTCGACGATTCGATTCGGAGAACCGTAGTCGATTATGAACCTCGTAGTCGAATGTACCATTTTGACCACATGGGGGTGTCCATGGCTGCTGCTAAGCATTAGTTTTTACATGAAATGTCTTTGTTTTCGTTATATATATAGCCTTTTGTCAAATAAAATCATCCCAATTTATAGAAAAAAAAGAAAAAACAAAAACAAAAAAAAAGGTTTTCTTTTGTTAGAAAAA
This sequence comes from Corydoras sp. C115, assembly GCA_019802505.1. Classification (NCBI taxonomy): domain Eukaryota; kingdom Metazoa; phylum Chordata; class Actinopteri; order Siluriformes; family Callichthyidae; genus Corydoras; species Corydoras sp. C115. The sequence continues at coordinate 2,103,886 of JAFMOC010000083.1, read as the reverse complement.
CAAGTAAAATATATATATATATATATATATATATATATATATATATATATATATATATATATATATATATATATATATATAAATGTTTTTAACTATGCTTATAGCGCCATCTTGTGGTGAAATTTTAACTGATTCGACTATCAGTCGACTATAGGGAAAATCTGACGAATCAGATTCGACTATGAAAATCTGTAGTTAAATACAGCCCTAATATATATATATATTTTATATATAATCAAGATTATTAAAGTTATCAGTTAGTCTTAATCACTTGTTAGGTAGGATTGAATTTATCTAGTACTGGATCCATTACTCATCCATTTATCTGAATGCCACTTAAAGTGGTGAAATGGCAAAACAATGTACTTTTGCTTTTGTATATTGTTTGCATTCAAACTAAACCCATTTTAGGTCCTTGATAAATTAATAAGTAGAGGTGGTAAATGTGACTTATTTGCTAATGTTAATTTTACCGATCATGAGGTATATGGTAAAGGTAAAAAGTAAAAACGTGAAAAAAAAAGATGTAAACGTGGCAAAGCTTGCAGAGTTTTGCTTTTAATTTGCATAAAAAGAATCTGCAAAAAAAACAACCTACGCTGCTGCTCAGGATTTGTGCAGCTAGAGAAAAAACATTTGCTGTTCACTCCTTCCTCAATGCTGTTTTGATCTTTTTTGTTTTGTTCACTAGGTGAATAATTATTTTTAATACATTTTGTGTTAATGTACATCACAATTATCAAGGATAGATATTCTTTTTAACCATATTTAGCAAAAATTCCAGCCAGAAATTATTTATTTATTTATTTATCCGAATGCATACTTCAGTCTTTAATTATGATTTTTAAAATTTAGGTTAAGAGAGCATGGAGCCACAGCATTGGGGCCTGCAGCACTCGTTTCCATTGCAATGGCTTCTCAGTTTGCAGGCTCAAAGGTTAGTATTAAATGTTTTTTATGTGTTTAGTCTACATCATTGATCTTTTTTGTTATAATTTATTTATTTTTTGCTTTTAGGTCATAATTTGTACAGATGGTCAGGCTAATATTGGCCTTGGCCAGTTAGAACAGGAATGTGTATCCTCAACTTATTTCTACAACCAGTTAGCTCACCAAGCAGCAGACAAAGGGTGCAGTATAAATCTACTAAATCTATCTACTTTGATGAATAAAATGTGATGTCATAATGTCATTAAATTCATTCATTCATTCATTATCTCCCACTTTATCCTCTATTAGGGTCGCGGTGGGGTTCCCCATGCCCATCCAGGGGAGAACGTCTCGGGCGCTGGGCAGATAGACCCAGGACAGGACGCCAATCCATCGCTGGGCACATACTCACTCAAACAGACACACTCTATATGGGGCAATTTGGAGAATTCAATTGACTTGATCCATGTTTTTGGACTGTGGGAGGAAACCGGAGAACCCAGAGGAAACCCACGCAGACACGGGGAGAACATGGAAACTCCACCCAGATGGGGTTCAAACCGGGAATCCCTAGCGCTGAGAGGCGAACGTGCTAACCACTAAGCCACCGTGCCGCCCTGTCATTAAATTAAGCCTTGAAATGAATGTGGCTTCTTCTAATCTCTTCCAAAACTGGTGAATAAAAAAAGTAGAAAGTTGTTTTCTCCACTGGCTCACAAGTTTGTGGTTGTGTGCAGGGTGATTGTATCAGTGATGACATTTGAGGGTGAGCACTGTCGTCTAGCAGAGGTTGGAAAGCTAGCTGATCACACAGGAGGCAGGGTGAGTGAGCACCTACAGTCTACTCAGAAATCCGATACAGCGTCTTTATACTCTTACATCATACTTATAATAATCAATTTATTCAAACAGCTTATCAAAACCAATCGAATATCTTTAGGTTTAAATGCAGAAATTGATTTAAACATATTTGTAATTACATATCAAAATGTTTTAAAACAAAACAAACAATAAACTGCAAAAGAACTGTAAAAGATATCTGATGTATTACCTACACCACATTTTATAGCCACCAGCTTGCACCCTGTAACTGGAGAATATTTATTCTTTAATGCAGACTTGTTTAGGTTCAGATATGTTTTGTGGTAATGGCATTGCTCTTCATTCTTCAGTTCAATACACACATTTAGGTTTGAGGGCTGAATTGGCAATTTATGGGTACGTTCTCTCCTGACTTTTAACCACTTTAGTTGTTGATACTTTTAAGTTAGACTAATTACTCAGCCATCCAGTTCATGTGTAGTACAGATTGATTTGGTTATTTTAGTAGAAGTAATTATTTTATTTGTAAAAGTTAATTCAAATCAATTGGAATCAGCTTGTAACTTTAATATAACTATATAAATTACTTTTAATGGAAAATGCAAAATCCCTCTGGATGATGTGTTTTAAAAGGCCAGTAAAAAAGCCGCAACGGATAAATTTTAACAAAGGGCTCTGATGTGCAACAAACAAACAATCAAAAATAAAATAAAATAAAATAAATTACTTTTTTTATGCACACACAATAGTAGCATGGCTTTATTGTGCCTGTATAAGCATATATTAAACTTTTATTCATTTTAATACAGACACATGTATCTAAACACCGCGACCCTAATAGAGGATAAAGCGGGAGATAATGAATGAATGAATGTATCTAAACATATGAATATTGAGACAAACAAGAATATCAATGATTTGGTTTCATAAAAAATAAACATTATTTTCATGGAAAGCAAAATATTTGTCTTGGTTTAAAAGGTTATATAAAAATATGAGGTTTTATTTCCACATTGTCCTATCAAGACTGCATGTGTGAAACATAATTACCAGAAAATAGGGGGGGGGGGAAGTCAAGTTCAATGGAAATTTAAAGATACCATCAAGTATACTGCATCATGATTGAATAATTTATGAAATGAATGTAAGCATTTCTTCATTCTAGGTGTTTTAAAACCTACATACTCATACTGAGCTGTGAAGGCCACTTTTGTTTAATCTAAAGTCTAGCTGCCAACAACTATTCTATAATTAGTAAAACCTTAATGACTAAAACCTTTTACAGAAAGTAAACTGTAGAATTTCATTTCTTTTATTACTATAAAATGTCCTAAAGTCATTTTCACTGTAATATACTCATTATATAAGAAAGAAAAGGGCACCACAATATCTGATGAAAATAACTATCATTTGCATTTAGACAGACCTGAACACAACTCCCTATATACTTCCTGTTAACATTATAACTCTAGACTTTACAAATATATTCCATTTCCATTTTTGTTGCAATATCTTTAAATATCATGCAAATGTACATCTACTGTGTGCATGATGGACCATAATATTTATGTGTAGTTTAAAGAAGTCTAAGTCATTTTTGTTACACATGTTTTTGTTATTTTTACTATTAATAATAAATTAATATTTCTGTGTAAGTTGAGTGTTTATATAGCAATATTAGTAATATTAGGAGTAACTATAGAATAATTTTATATGAATAAAAATCATATGCTGACAGAATCTTGACTCTAGGCAGGAAACGAGGCCTTTGTTTTTGTAATTTTTCATCCTTTGGTGTATTTTGCTGTTTCACTAGATCAATAGAGTCAACATTTGTACAGTTGCAGCAGAAATCCAGAGTGCTTTGTCTGACAACGTCTTAGCTACTAATGTTGTTGCAACTCTTCTGGCACCTGACGGCGTGTGAGTACTAGTTAATTTTACAGTATATAAACTTTACTATCCATCCATTATCTTCCGCTTTATCCTCTATTAGGGTTGCTGGGGGGTTCCCCATGCCCATTCAGGGGAGAACGTCTCTGGCGCTGGGCAGATACACCCAGGACAGGGCGCCAATCTGTCGTTGGGCACACACTCACACAAACACACTCTATATGGGGCAATTTGGAGAATTCAATTGACCTTGATCCCTGTTTTTGGACTGTGGGAGGAAACTGGAGAACCCGGAGGAAACCTACGAGGACACGGGGAGAACATGGAAACTCCACCCAGATTGGGATTCGAACCGGGAATCCCTAGCGCTGAGAGGAGAACGTGCTAATCACTAAGTCTTTACTTAAAGGTTACTTAGTAACCTTTACTATTTATTCATTCATCCATTATCTTCCGCTTTATCCTATATTAGGGTTGCGGGGGGGTTCCCCGTGCCCATCCAGGGGAGAACGTTTCGGGCGCTGGGCAGATACATCCAGGACAGGGCACCAATCTATTGCTGGGCACACACTCCCACACACAGACACGTACACAGACACACTCTATATGGGGCAATTTGGAGAACTCAATTGAATTGATCCATGTTTTTGGACTGTGGGAGGAAACCGAGAACCCGGAGGAAACCCACGCGGACACAGGGAGAACATGGAAACTCCACCCAGATGGGGATTCGAACCTGGAATCCCAAGTGCTGAGAGGAGAACATGATAACCACTAAGCCACTGTGCCGCCCTTAACCTTTACTAATTATTGAAAATTATTATAAACCATATATAATATATGCTGCAGCATATATTGTGGCTATTTAACCATTTATTGTGAACTGATTTAGAATTTCACTACTCACAAGTGTTTCCACCTGAAATCAAAAAGTGTGTGTATGGTTTTTTTTTTTTTTTTTTTTTTTGTCCTCAGATATTATCCTTTTGAGGAGGACAAGAACAAACTAATGAGGGAGATTGGAAATGTCACAGAGGACGTTGAGATCACTTTCCAGTTTGCTGTAAAACCAGAAAATGTAGAAAGTAAGCAAACTCGGACACAAACATTAAAACAGAGTCACTAATAAAGATAGATATTTCATTCATTCATTCATTATCTCCCGCTTTATCCTCTATTAGGGTCGCGGGGGGGTTCCCCATGCCCATCCAGGGGAGAACGTTTCGGGCGCTGGGCAGATACACCCAGGACAGGACACCAATCCATTGCTGGGCACACACTCACTCACACAGACACACTCTATATGGGGAGAACTCAATTGACTTGATCCATGTTTTTGGACTGTGGGAGGAAACCGGAGAACCCGAAGGAAACCCACGCGGACACGGGGAGAACATGGAAACTCCACCCAGTTGGGATTCGAACCGGGAATCCCTAGCGCTGAGTGGCAAACGTGCTAACCACTAAGCCACCGTGCCGCCATAGATATTTCAAACATTTGGTAAAAGGTTTCCTGATTTTATACTAAACCAATGACCAAAAGGGACAAACATCATGAACCACATTTTAAAAATGTCAATAAATAATTGTGTGTAGCTTTTCAGCGAAGAGACAGGGTTCCATTCCAGCTTCAACTCTCTTTCAAGACTCGAGATGTAAAGAAAGTAACAAGGGTTATTACTCAGCAGAAACGTGTGACTACCAGCAGGTATCACACTACAAAAAAAAATAAAATTTCACAGATTTTAAACTCTGATTAGTTTTTAGGACACTGATATGTTCTTTCTGTAGCTGGTTATGGCCTGGGAGTTTGAATATGTCCGTACTGGGTGTGCACTGTGCTCAGCTGTGTGCCAGACTCACGATGGAGGGGAGGATACAAGAGGCTCAAAGGCAACTCAAAGCTCACCAGGACCTTCTTAAAGATATCAGGTATGTAAATATGAAATCCTTTATATGAGGCATGAATTGATATTTGCCCAGATAGCTCTGAGATAATGCAGTACGATTATTTTATAAGTGAACAAACAGAGGTTAGTAGAGTATTAAATATGTTACTGAAGTAGTAATGTAAAAAGTAAATATACTCAAAAGGGTTGCTTAGGTTTATCTTAATGTAAAAAATAAAATGGACACTTTGTCCATGTTATAAAATACCTGTGCTAAAGACACCCCACTTTTTTATCAAAACATATATTTGATTAATCAAAGTTTGCTATTTATGAACAACTTGGAAACAAGAAAGTAATTGTATGACTAATTAACGCCAATCAATATATCCAACAGTGAACAAAAGCCAAGCCCGAAAGAAGAGAGTATCTATGGAAACTGGATCAGTACTATGAGTATGATCTGTGAGGATCTCAAACCAGACACAAAGGTCAGAGATAAAAACATTTACATTTAGTGATATAATTAGATATTCTAGGTGCTCATCCCAATTATGGTTATGGGTGCTGGAGCCTTTCCCATCTCAGGGCAGACACACAGCACTTAGTTTCAATTTACTTTCATTCATTCATTCATTCATTCATTCATTATCTTCCGCTTTATCCTCTATTAGGGTCGCGGTGGGGTTCCCCATGCCCATCCAGGGGAGAACATTTCGGGCGCTGGTCAGACACACCCAGGACAGGGCACCAATCCATCGCTGGGCACACACTCACTCACACAGACACACTCTATATGGGGCAATTTGGAGAACTCAATTGGCTTGATCCATGTTTTTGGACTGTGGAAGGAAACTGGAGAACCCGGAGGAAACCCACGTGGACACGGGGAGAACATGGAAACTCCACCCAGATGGGGATTCGAACCGGGAATCCCTAGTGCTGAGAGGCGAACGTGCTAACCACTAAGCCACCGTGCCCTCAATTTACTTTAATTAAAAGAAAATTTGACCCATCCAGTTTCAATACAATTATAGGAAAATTATTATTCAACATGCAGTTTGAGACCCTAAAAAATACTGTAAAATAAAAAATAAGAAGAGTAACCAGTATTATGAACAACCAAATAGTAAAAACTGATCTAATTGACCCATAATGTAATAGGGTCAATGGGGTCATTTCTGAGCCATCAAGTTCTACAGACAGGTTTACTATTCACCTTCTAGACATCAGTTAATCAACTGCCACATTATCTTTCCAGTAGACTGGACACTATGTGAAGTCATTGTTAACAAATGTAGTGTAAAGAAGTTTTTTGAGCCAGAAAGATAAACCTACCATGGGAGGGGTGTAGCGAGAAAGTAACTAAGACCTGGGAGCTGATGAGAGAGGTCCAGGTCATGTGCAGTTCAGTTGTTTGTTGTGGCATGACTGAATGGCATGGTTGAAAGTAGCTGGTTATTGAAATTCCAGGTTATTGGAGTTTTAAATTTCTTGACTTTCCTTATTTTTAAGTGTAAAAAACAATAAAAAATTGTGCACCATAACTTAAACCTTGCTTACTTAAATCATGTCACTTCTGTTCATTTGACAACCATGACTTGGTTGCACAAGCTGCATGAACATAGATGCAATGATTCAAAAACCTCTGGGTAGTATTTATTGATTTTTTAAAATATGCATTTATTAATTCATTCATTATCTTCTGCTTTATCCTATATTATGGTCGCGGTGGGGGGGGGGGGGTTCCCCATGCCCATCCAGGGGAGAACGTTTCGGGCGCTGGGCAGATACACCCAGGACAGGGCGCCAATCTATCGCTGGGCAAAATATACATTTAATTAATATTTATTTACATTTACATTTGGTCACTTAGCATTTAGCACTTTGGTCTTCCTCAAGGACCCACACTGGTAACTTCAGTGGACCTGGGATTTGAACCGCAAACCTTCGGTTTGATAGCCCAATGCCCTACCACCGAGCTACCGCGCCCTTTATACATTCAGTCAATATTTAGAACCTTATTACTATAAATTGGCGGCACGGTGGCTTATGGTTAGTACGTTCGCCTCTCAGCGCTAGGGATTCCCGGTTCGAATCCCCATCTGGGTGGAGTTTCCATGTTCTCCCCGTGTCCGCGTGGGTTTCCTCCGGGTTCTCCGGTTTCCTCCCACAGTCCAAAAACATGGATCAAGTCAATTGAGTTCTCCAAATTGCCCCATATAGAGTGTGTATGTGTGAGTGAGTGTGTGCCCAGCGATAGATTGGCGCCCTGTCCTGGGTCTATCTGCCTAGCGCCCAAAACTTTCTCCCCTGGATGGGCATGGGGAACCCCACCGCGACCCTAATAGAGGATAAAGCGGGAGATAATGAATGAATGAATGAATGAATGAATGAATGAATGCATGAATTACTTGGATGTACCATTGTTTACTTTGTGTTTTGTAGAAATTAAGAATGCTCAACAGAGCAAAACTTATAGCTTTTCTAAAAACAGGTTGAAGCCCGGGTCAATATTACTGTGTATTCTTAATACATTGTGGAGTGGCCATAAGTTTTTTTAATTTTCATTCAATTTAGCAACTATCCAGCCTTTCTGTCCAGTAGGTTTCAAATGTTGTTTGTCCTAGTTTAAAACATTCTGCTACGCTATGCCTTTGTTTAACTCACACCTACATTTACACAAATACACTTCAAACTTGAATGGCAACTATCATTTTGTATGCATGAGATAAAGCAGTTGTGCCTGATCTCAGATCATAGAACCAATCTCTGTGAACTTTCCCCTACTTTATCTTCATGTAGGAGACCAGCAGTGCTACTTTTCTCGCCAGTGGAGGATCTACCACTGTAAGTTTAGGAAGGAAGACAACTGTTTAATGATTTCTTTGAAACGCTGCTGGTGTTAACAAATAAAACTTATTTTGTAGAGTTTGTCAGATGAGGCAGCGAATGTGGTGTACCAGCTGAAGAGGGCTACAAGCATCGGAAACAAGAAACATGAAAAAGCAGCAATGAAAATATGAGCAAAGCATGATCAATGATGGCAAACTTATGGTTGTGAGGAACATTGCAGAAACTGAAATACAATTGACCTATGTATTTATAACTGAGTTTTAATAATATTATCTAAAATTTTATTTATAATTATTAATGTTTATTATTATAAGATTATGATTGTACCTGGCGGCACGGTGGCTTAGTGGTTAGCACGTTCGCCTCTCAGCTCTAGGGATTCCCGGTTCGAATCCCCATCTGGGTGGAGTTTCCATGTTCTCCCCGTGTCTGCGTGGGTTTCCTCTGGGTTCTCCGGTTTCCTCCCACAGTCCAAAAACATGGATCAAGTCAATTGACTTCTTAAAATTGCCCCATATAGAGTGTGTCTGTGTGAGTGAGTGTGTGCCCAGCGATGGATTGGTCCCCTGTCCTGGGTCTATCTGCCCAGCGCCCGAGACGTTCTCCCCTGGATGGGCATGGAGAACCCCCACCGCGACCCTAATAGAGGATAAAAAGCGGGAGATAATGAATGAATGAATGAATGATTGTACCTTTGATGAACAGTCTTTGTTACAGAGGACTGCTGATTCACTCCAAATATGGTGGGCAAATTAACTTTTGTGTATCATAGATAAATGGTTATACATTTTAATAAAATTTACATTTATATCAAATTTGATGGGGTTTTTTTGTTGATGATTTACAAACACAAATTTTCATTGTCTAAAAATGACTGATGTGTGACTAACACATGACTAACTAGTGTGCAGCACAGAGGTATAGTGGTTAGCATGTTGCCTCTCAACACTGGGAATTCAGGTTTGAATACCAATCTGGGAAAGTTTTCATGTCCTCCCCATGTATGCATGAGATATTTTTTCTGGCTTCCTCCCACAGTCCAAAAAACATGGATTTGAGGTGAATTGGCTGCTCTGAATTGCCCCATCTAAATATCCTCTATATAGCATGTGTATGTGTGTCTGTGTGAGTAAGTGTGGGCCCAGTAATGGATTGGTGCCCTGTTCTGGGTGTATCTGCCAAGGATCTGAAACGTTCTGCCCTGGATGGGCATAGGAACAAAACCCATACGACCCTAATAGAGAATTAAGCGAAAGAAAATGAGTTGATTAACTAGCAGCGGGGAATTCGCATCCTTAATTTAACTGTTGTCTCTAATGTTTTGAGTGGGAACTCCAACATTGATTTACCTTTGTCCATGCAGAACATTAAGCAGTGATTGTTTTCCACCACTATGTATAGTGGTCCAAAAATGTATATATATTAACAGTTTTGGCGACACAGTGGCTTAGTGGTTAGCACGTTCGCCTCTTAGAGTTTCTATGTTCTCCCCGTGTCTGTGTGGGTTTCCTGCGGGTTCTCTGGTTTCCTCCCACAGTCCAAAAACATGGATCAAGTCAATTGAGTTCTCCAAATTGCCCCATATAGAGTGTGTTTGTGTGAGTGAGTGTGTGCCCAGCAATAGATTGGCGCCCTGTCCTGGGTGTATCTGCCCAGCGCCCGAAACATTCTCCCCTGGATGGGCATGGGGACCCCCCCGCGACCCTAATAGAGGATAAAGCGGGAGATAATGAATGAATGAATGAATGAATGAATGAATGAATGAATTAACAGTTTTCTGGAGGATGCATGTTGTAGCCTCTTATTCCATGTAAAAAAAAGTGTTGCAACATTAATTTGTTTAGCATTTAAAATAGATCACCATTGCTTTTATCCATCCATCCATTATCTTCTGCTGTATCCTCTATTAGGGTCGCGGTGGGGTTCCCCATGCCCACCCAGGGGAGAACATCTCGGACGCTGGGCAGATAGACCCAGGACAGGGCGCCAATCTATCACTGAGCACACACTCACTCACACAGACACACTCTATATGGGGCAATTTTTGGAGAACTCAATTGACCTTGATCCATGTTTTTGGACTGTGGGAGGAAACCGGAGAACCCGGAGGAAACCCACGCGGACACGGGGAGAACATGGAAACTCCACCCAGATGGGGATTCGAACCGGGAATCCCTAGCCCTGAGAGGAGAACGTGCTAACCACTAAGCCACCGTGCCGCCCCATTGCTTTTATAAAAAGTATATGTGCAAAAGATATTGCTTGTGTCAGAATATCCTCATACGTAATTGTTTTGGAAACCGGTAATGTTCGGTGAAAGTGTTCTTGTGGGTCTTTTTTTACATGTAATTATTAAGCACAGAATGATGTGTTTGTTTGATTTGGGGTAAAAACAACTATTGCAATCCAGGTTACAGCCATTTTATCAGAGATCTTTTACAGACAGTATGTACCCATCTGTTTCATCTGCTGGTTTGTCACTGAATCTGATGTGACTGAGAGATCTTTGGTTTGCTGTGCTTCTATCTTATCTTTAAAATAAGGCTGAAATATTTAAACTATCTGAGTGGGGTCAACTGCAAAAAAAAAAAAAAAACCTAAACACTGAAATATGTGCGACATTACACTGCTTGTACACACTTCTAATTTTAGAATTCAAAAAATGCAGACAAACCAGTGCAAAAAACAACACTACACTTTGAGACCTTATGCAGTAACACTGCACAACTGTTATTAACTTTAGCCTACAATTTATTACTAGTAAGTATCAACACAAAGTTTTAGAGCAGATCGAATGGCCATAATACAGAAACTGATTTAAATTTGCGGCCTGTGATGCATGAAATAACCAGTAAACAAACAACTGCAGCCTTTTATATATTGAGTAATAAACGTAATTTGTAGTGTTTTAGTAAAATTTAATAAATTGTACAAAACTCGGCTGCACGGTGGCTTAGTGGTTAGCACGTTCGCCTCTCAGCACTAGGGATTCCCGGTTCGAATCCCCATCTGGGTGGAGTTTCCATGTTCTCCCCGTGTCGGCGTGGGTTTCCTTCGGGTTCTCCGGTTTCCTCCCACAGTCCAAAAACATGGATCAAGTTAATTGAATTCTCTAAATTGCCCCATATAGAGTGTTTTTGAGTGTGTGAGTGTGTACCCAGCGATGGATTGGCGCCCTGTCCTGGGTGTATCTGCCCAGCTCCCGAGACGTTCTCCCCTGGATGGGCATGGGGAAACCCACCGCGACCCTAATAGAGGATAAAGCGGGAGATAATGAATGAATGAATGTACAAAACTCCTAAATATCCAGATTTAGATCTTGCAACATCGCAAGGCTGTATAAAATCAAAGTAATGCCTTTCTTGTTGTAGCTAAACAGGTTGGAGCACATTGACAGCCAAACAGACTTTTTCACATTGGAAGAACATCATGACAGGCGGCACGGTAGGGTTAGTTCGCCTTCAGCGCTAATTCCCGGTTCGAATTAGTTTCTGTTAAGTGTCTCGTAGGCCTCCGGGTTCTCCAACAGTGGGATTCAATTGGCCAATAAGTGTGTTTGTGTGAGTGTGTGCCCAACGATGGATTGGCATACAGACGTCACTGGTGGGCATTACTGTCAAAGCGGGAATAATGAATGAATGAAAGAACAGAGAATACTGGTTAAGACTTGGCCTAATGATTTGGCCAAAACATCATACAGATCACTGGTATTACTGTCTAAATCAGTAAATACGTTGTGCACTTTGCTGTACTGTATAATAGTTCTTTTACAGTAAGGCTTTAGAAAACTGCAATACGGAATGGATGAGAAATCTAAAAGTTTCAGATCTAAGAGATAAACCTTCAGAGGAGAATCATGAGAACGAAACAGGTTAAAACCAGTCTGTAATGTGTTAAAGAACCACCCTGCATCTGTACAGGTTTCATAGTATATAAGGAGGAGTGAAAGCAGCAAAGACATTTGACTCTTGAACGTAAGAATAGGGTGGAGAGAAGGCAGCGCTCATGAGAAACGAAGCTGGGAGCCGCCTTTTCAACTCACGTTCTCGTCCTTGAAAAAGGTAAGACCTGCTTCTGGTTGAAATTATCAAATGAGTTTAAAGTTTTGGAAGGTAATTTCTATATAATTGAGTTGCATGGTTTTGAAATGTTAACATTTGCAAATCAAAACAGCTTTTTAAGAAATGTTCTAGCCTTCTGTTTTGTAAAATCTTTTGTTATTCTAAGGAAAGCCAAGAGAATTCATCATCTGTCAATAGATGTTATTATAGCACTAAAGATGGATGCAACTGGGTCAAACTAAAAAATGTGCATTGTACATTAAAAATGTGGAACAACACTAGAATAGGTATAATAAATCAGTACACACTCAGGTCGGGTTAATAAACAAGGCATTACAAGGTCCCAGGTTCAATTCCCAGTTACACCAAGTACTATGGACAAAGTGCCCTTGAGCAAGGAATCTAACCCTAATTGCTCCCAGTGCACCATATGCAAGGGTTCCCACTGCTCCTGGCACGTGTGCTCACTTTATTTGTGTGTGTGTGTATATGTGTGTGTGTTTCACTGCACAGATAGGCTAAATGTGAAGGATAATATTTTTCTGACTGTGGTCTGAAGGCTGGTTACACTTTACATCGATGATTTATTAATTTTATGGGGTAATGATTACATTTACATTTAATTTAAGTTTATTTTATTTTTTCAACAATAATAAATCAAATTTTCTTCAATGTTTTCCTATATACTGTGCCCTGGTCCAAATTTTCATAATATAATTTGGAGAACTTGAATGGTATCTTCAGAAAAAACTTTGTTAACTTTTTTATTATGTTTATTATGAAATTTACAGAATCACAGAGGAGCGGTAGCTCAGTGGTTAGGGCATTGGGCTATCAATCTGAAGGTTGGCGGTTCAATTCCCAGGTCCACTGAAGTTACCAATGTGGGTCCTTGAGCAAGGCCCTTAACCCTCATTGCTCCAGAGATGTTGTGATGAACCCTGTACTCTGTAAGTGGCTTTGGATAAAAGCATCTGCTAAATGACCAAACCAATCTATTAAATTAAATAAAGTGTTGCGTTTGTTCTGGAATCAGTGGGTTGTGTGTGGTTGGTGCAAATATTAGATTCACATTTCTCAGGCCTGAACATCCAGTGTCCACTTGCCTGAAGTATTTTGGACAACTTTAGAAGAACTGTTGCATTGACATAAATGCGACTAAATAAAATAACAAAATATCTTTAAATTTTCACAATATCAGCTTAGTTGTTATTATATTTGGCGTAAAGTCTACTCACTTCAGCTCAATTTTAGTCAATTTAAAATATATAATCCCTCAGAATATCTAGGTGATATTAAACCAAGGTTTAGTGATATAAATCAAGGTTTCCATTGGTCCCTAAAATATCATATTATTACATTATTATTATATAATAATAATAACCCCAAAAGGTTATTGCTGAGGTCAAAGAGTTCTCCTAGAAAGCTCCTCCTAATGGAATGTTTTGTTCTCAACATAGTTGGCTTTTGTCAACTTCGGTTGTTGGCATTTTCTTGGTTCTGTTAATTTCATGTAATGTTTCTTTGTGACATTTGTGAAATGTAAAAATCACTATGTAAACATTATTATATTCATATTAATATGGTTTATAGTAGTCATACCTATGGGAATAGTTACGAAACTTGACAGTTGAAATACCCAATGATGCATAACATGACTCAGAGAGCAGCTGAACTTATTTGAGCTACAAAAAGCTACAACTGGCTTTTTAAAAACATATTTAGTAACAAATTACATTTACATTATAATTGGTCATTTAGCTGATGATTTTATAAAAAGTGATTTACAAATACAAAAAAAAATTGTTTAAATTTTTCATACGTTCTTTCATTATCTCCCGCTTTATCCTCTATTAGGGTCGCGGTGGGGTTCCCCATGCCCATCCAGGGGAGAACGTCTCAGGCGCTGGGCAGATAGACCCAGGACAAGGCGCCAATCCATCGCTGGGTACACACTCACTCACTCAAACACACTCTATATGGGGCAATTTAGAGAACTCAATTAACTTGATCCATGTTTTTAGACTGTGGGAGGAAACCGGAGAACCCGGAGGAAACCCACACGGACACGGGGAGAACATGGAAACTCCACCCAGATGGGGATTCGAACCGGGAATCCCTAGTGCTGAGAGGAGAACGTGCTAACCACTAAGCCACCGTGCCGCCCTGTTTAAATTTTAATGGTTTAAATTTTAGCTATTCACATGAATTGGTGGTATTTAAATAATATGCTTTAATAGACCCAGGACAGGGTGGCAATCTATCGCTGGGCACACTCTCTATCACACAAACACACTCTATATTGAGAATTCAATTGACTTGATCCATGTTTTTGGACTGTGGGAGGAAACTGGAGAACCCATGCGGACACGGTGAGAACATGGAAACTCAGATTGGGATTCAAACCGGGAATCCCTAGTACTGAGAGGCGAATATGCTAATCTCTATGACTCTAAATATAAAAAAAAAACTAAGAAACAGCATGATGGCGCCTTATGCAAGAAAGTCCTGATTTTAATTTGGGGTTAAAAAGTTCCTTTCTGTCAGGAGTTTGCGTGTTTTTCTCTATCTGTGTCGGTTTGTTCCAAAAACTTTGAGTTATTTTAATGGTCCAAAAACATTCCAGTAAGTAATTAGCAGAAAAATAAATTGCCCTTATATGTGAATTTGTTAGAAGGTGTTTGTGTCTGCCTTGCAACAGATCAGCTGCCTATCCAGAGTGCCTTCCCCAGCTTTTACCTTATAAACCCTCCCAAGTGGCTTTAATTGGAATATGTAAGTTAGAAAATTAATAAATTCACAAACAATTTATGGGAATTACTGTTGCATTGATTTTAAACCCTTTTTCCTTCTTTTCCAAAAAATTTCCCAAAATTCAAGCAGAACAATGTTATCCCTGGGTAGCTTCCTCCCAGATGACCAGTTTCAGTGCTCGCAGTGTCTACAGGTCTTTGACAACCCAGTGTCCACCCCATGTGGCCATAGTTTTTGCATGAACTGCATCGGACGCTACTGGAACGAAGTCAAACTCTATCAATGTCCGCTGTGCAAGAAGAACTTTAAAACAAAACCTGAACTCCACATCAACCGCACTCTACGTGAGATCACAGAGCAGTTTAAACAGATGAAAGCAGAAGCTGGAGCTTGTGGAGCACAAAGAAATGGGATAGAGGGAAAGACTGTAAAGCAAAGACACATGCCTGGTGATCTCTTTGTTCAAATGAAGCGAAGACTTTCAAAACCACTTATAACTGAAGTTCATGAGTGGAAACCACTGAAGATGCAAGATTCAGAAGAGGAAGAAGATGCTGCAGATACCATGCAGCATCCAAGGCTGATGAAAAAAGTCTCCTTTAGAAGGTTTTCTCTGAGTGGACCTGCATATGACAGCAAAATCCCTCTGTGTGTAAGGCATCATCAGAAACTGGACCGCTTTTGCAAATCTGATGGGGAGTGCATCTGTGCTGAGTGTGGCACTTTACATCATCAGTCACATGTCATCGTTGCTGCAGATAAGGAGTGGCTAAACACCAAGGTACTGAAACTTTCACAACACAGAGCTGAAGGTTGTACTTAGCCACTGATAAAAGCAGAAGTAACAGAAAACATTTTAAATAATTAAAAATCCATGATAATCGTTAGATTAACTAAATTTCCGAATCTTTATTTTTGATGCAGGTTGAGATCGGCATCTCAGAAACAAATATACAAGAAATGATTGAACTAAGACAGAGGAAGATGGAGGAAATCAAATGTTCACTAGAGGAAATCAAAGTATGTATTTCAATTGAATTAGTGGTAGAAAATAAAATACATTTACCCAGGTACTGTACGTAAGTATAATTCTGAAAAACTTTTTTTAAGAATTTCCATTAAATGCTACCAATTCCCTGAATTACAGAACAATATATATATATATATATATATATATATATATATATATATATATATTATATATATATATTTTATTATATATATATTTTTTTTTTTTTTTTTTTTTTTTTTTTTTTTGTTTACTTTGATTTGGTAGTGTGAATTTACCCCCGGCGAACAGTGTTGTCCACGGTGATCACATTACTCAGGTCATTAATGCTAGGAGAGAAAACTTAATAATTATTCATAATGTGTTTGCCCTAGGCGGCACGTGGCTTAGTCCTGTTCTCCTCTCAGCACTAGGGATTCCCGGTTCGAATCCCCATCTGGGTGGAGTTTCCATGTTCTCCCCATGTCTGCGTGGGTTTCCTCTGGGTTCTGCGGTTTCCTCCCACAGTCCAAAAACATGGATCAAGTCATCTGAGTTCTCCAAATTGCCCCATATAGAGTGTGTTTGTGTGAGTGAGTGTGCCCAGTGATAGATTGGTGCCCTGTCCTGGGTGTATCTGCCCAGCGCCCGAAACGTTCTCCCCTGGATGGGCATGGGGAAACCCCCCCCCCCCCCCGACCCTAATAGAGGATAAAGCGGGAGATAATAAATGAATGAATGAATGAATTTACTCCCACAGTCCAAAAATGTTCATTTTCAAGGTGAATTGGCTGCACTAAATTGCCTCTATCTAGTGTGTGTGTGTTTGTGTGTGTTTGTGTGTGTGTGTGTGTGTGTGTGTGTGTGTGTGTGTGTGTGTGTGAGCCATTGATGGCTCGAACTTGTTGTCCTGGTTGTATCTGCTCAGTCCCCAAAAGGTTTTTTGATGGTCTCTTTTGCTCTACCTGTCCTTTGATTCAGGCAGATGTCAACAAAACACTAGAATCTGTCTGAGAGTAATGTAATGTGTGACTTAAGTACAAAGATTCAGTATATTTGCATGTTTTTTGATTTAGTTAATTCCATCTTTCAAGTCCATGTAGTGTGAAACTTCAGCTGTACACTATCCAACACTGAATCCCATACCCCTTTACTGGATAAGTGTACTTAATAATCCATCCATCCATCCATTATCTTCAGCTTTATCCTATATTAGGGTCGCGGTGGGGTTCCCCATGCCCATCCAGGGGAGAACGTTTCGGGCGCTGGGCAGATACACCCAGGACAGGGCGCCAACCTATCGCTGGGCACACACTCACTCAAACAGACACACTCTATATGGGGCAATTTTAAGAATTCAATTGACTTGATCCATGTTTTTGGACTGTGGGAGGAAACCGGAGAACCCGGAGAAAACCCACGCAGACACGGGGAGAACATGGAAACTCCTCCCAGATGGGGATTCGAACCAGGAATCCCTAGTGCTGAGAGGCGAACGTGCTAACCACTAAGCCACTGTGCCGCCCTCCATACATTATCTTCAGCTTTTATCCTATATTGGGGTTGTGGGGGGGGGGGTCCCATGCCCATCCAAGGGAGAATGTTTCGGGCGCTGGTCAGATACACCCAGGACACACACACAAACACACTCTATATGGGGCAATTTGGAGAACTCAATTCACTTGATCCATGTTTTTGGACTGTGGGAGGAAACCGGAGAACCCGGAGAAAACCCACATGGACACGGAGAGAACATGGAAACTCCACCCAGATTGGGATTCGAACCAGGAATCCCTTGTGCCAAGAGGAGAACATGCTAACCACTAAGCCACTGTGCCCCCTGTACTTAATAATAAAAACATTATAAAAAGTTACAGACAATAACAAACTGTATTATTTGCTGTTTGCTAATTCACAATTGGTTATATAATATTTCTTCGCCTCTATGGGTAAATTCTGTTACTTCATACATGTCTTTTCTTTGTTCATTTCTTTGTCTATGCAGATATCATCAGAAAGAGAAACCCAAAACAGCTTGAAAGTGTTTGCAACTTTGATGACTTTTCTTGAGCACAGCCAGGAAGAGACATTGGAGGGAATAAAAGGGAGAAGACATTCAGCAGAGCATCAGGCAGAAGGAATGATCAGAGAGCTGGAACTGGAGCTTTCTTCTCTAAAGAAAAGAAGTGAAATGTTGTGCCAACTGTCCCAGACAGACGATTACATCAGTGGACTGAGGGTAAAGACCCAAACGCCGAAACGAGCCATGTTAACCTATATCGATAATACACTGTAACTTCATAGCTATTTCTTATAACTACTCATTTTCAATGAAGAAAATGTAGACTCTAATAATAAGAAAGTTTCTGAAAATACAGTTTTATATGTGCATTTAAACAACAACAATGATTAGGATTTGGGCAAACATTCATTCATTCATTCATTATCTCCCGCTTTATCCTCTAATAGGGTCGCGGTGGGGTTCCCCATGCCCATCCAGGGGAGAACGTCTCGGGCGCTGGGCAGATAGACCCAGGACAGGGCGCCAATCCACCTGGGCACACACTCACTCACACAGACACACTCTATATGGGGCAATTTGGAGAACTCAATTGACTTGATCCATGTTTTTGGACTGTGGGAGGACACCGGAGAACCCGGAGGAAACCCACGTGGACACGGGGAGAACATGGAAACTCCACCCAGATGGGGATTCGAACTGGGAATCCCTAGTGCTGAGAGGCGAACGTGCTAACCACTAAGCCACCGTGCCGCCCAAGTTCTAATAATAGTAACAGCTAATAATAAAAGCTAATAATAGTTATACAATAGATATGTATTTGTATGTATGTGCAAACTGAGACATTTTCCCTCTTTTGATGCAGTATAGTGACTAAATACATTCCATTACACTCGTCCTTTTTACAGAATTACAACGATCTCAGTGCACTGATACCACTTAAAGACTGGGTTGGGGTCTCACTGGCATCTGCCCACGATGAAGATGCCATCTGCAGCACTCTCACTCAGCTTCTGGTGAGGTTCCAAGAGGAACTTCAAAGACTTCAGGAAACTTGTAAGAGATACTCAATTAATATAGTGCACTATCGACATCTAGTGGACATACTGTGTTTTACACGTTCATTTCCAACCAGAAACATTCCCAGTTGTCATGGAACAACAGAACTGACCTGTTATTTTCAGATATCTTTAGAATTAAAACTCAGCTTTTACAATTTAAAGCCGGCATTGTCACCTGCATTTTCCTGTATTTATATATTATTTATATATTCCTGTATTTATATATTATTTATATATTCCTGTATTTATATATTATGAATTTGTCGACCATTTAATCTTAACATTGAAAAAAGGTCCAGAGAAATGTAGGTACCCTGGGTCAAATTATTTGTTCATCCATCCATCCATTATCTTCCACTTTATCCTATATTAGGGTCGCGGTGGGGTTCCCCATGCCCATCCAGGGGAGAACGTTTCGGGCGCTGGGCAGATACACCCAGGACAGGGCGCCAATCTATTGCTGGGCACACACTCACTTACACAGACACACTATATGGGGCAATTTGGAGAACCCAATTGACTTGATCCATGTTTTTGGACTGTGGGAGGAAACCGGAGAACCCGGAGGAAACCCACGCGGACACGGGGAGATTCGAACCGGGAATCCCTAGTACTGAGAGGAGAACGTGCTAACCACTAAGCCACCGTGCCGCCATTATTTGTTCATTCTTATTTATTTATTTATTTATTTATTTATTTGTGTCATATTTCTTATTTAATTATATTTAATTATATAAGGTTTTAAATTAAATTATATAAGGTTTTGATTTTATCACCAGTTTTATTATTTGTTAGATCTATTTTATTCAATATAATAGTAAAGTGTCAATAGCTTTATGATATCGATAATGATAGACATAATTTATCACACATTTGTACATCTGTGCAGCCAGATACAACAATAAGTCATTAAATTAAAACCTGACTCTTTGTTTCTTTACTGATTTGTTTCGTCGATTTTAATAGTATCACTTATCACGTAGGTGGAAATGAATATTGCACTGTTATGGTTGATTAAAAGGTAAAATATTAAAAATGAGATGGTGGTTGCTGACAAACGTTTAAGCAGAACTGGTTAAAGTATTTTTACATTCATTCATTCATTATCTCCCGCTTTATCCTCTATTAGGGTCGCGGTGGGGTTCCCCATGCCCATCCAGGGGAGAACATCTCGGGCGCTGGGCAGATAGACCCAGGACAGGGCGCCAATCCATCGCTGGGCACACACTCACTCAAACAGACACACTCTATATGGGGCAATTTGGAGAACTCAATTGACTTGATCCATGTTTTTGGACTGTGGGAGGAAACCGGAGAACCCGGAGGAAACCCACGCAGACACGGGGAGAACATGGAAACTCCACCCAGATGGGGATTAGAACCGGGAATCCCTAGTGCTGAGAGGAGAACGTGCTAACCACAAAGCCAGCGTGCCGCCCATGTATTTTTACATATTTTTTAAAATATTTTGAATGTGTTAGTTAACAGATTCAACAAAAATTTGAGTGAATTTTCAGAGGCCCCAAATTTAACTTAGTTAAAAAGGATTAAACATAAAACATTAAATGTGTGAATACACGATTTCATTTAATATTTTATTTTCTATAATATTTTAAATTCAGGGCAGCACGGTGGCTTAGTGGTTAGCACGTTCTCCTCTCAGCACTAGGCATTCCCGGTTCGAATCTGGGTGGAGTTTCCATGTTCTCCCCATGTCCGTGTGGGTTTCCTCCAGGTTCTCCGGTTTCCTCCCACAGTCCAAAAACATGGATCAAGTCAATTGAATTCTCCAAATTGCCCCATATAGAGTGTGTATGTGTGAGTGAGTGTGTGCCCAGCGATGGATTGGAGCCCTACTTTGATACTAATAACCTGATACCACACTTTTTGTTATTCACAGGTCTGAATGACATTACCACACAATCTACGCGCAATTTACAGCCAGGTATGTAGAATTTAACTAGGCCAAATGCTCCAACAGTTAATGTTATCAATAATTTTATTTTTAAACACACATTACATTAACTGTTTTCAGGTGTAAAGAAGATACAGGAATATGCAGGTATGTTTACAGTATTTAATAACTTTATGTGCCCATATAAAGAAGTAGTAACAACTAACAAATCACATATCTAAGATAAAAAATGTAGCAGAAGCAAACCATTCTTTGTTCATTCATTCATTCATTATATCTCGCTTTATCCTCTATTAGGGTCGCGGTGGGGTTCCCCATGCCCATCCAGGGGAGAACATCTCGGGCGCTGGGCAGATAGACCCAGGACAGGGCGCCAATCCATCGCTGGGCACACACTCAGTCACACAGACACACTCTATATGGGGCAATTTAGAGAACTCAGTTAACTTGATCCATGTTTTTGGACTGTGGGAGGAAACCGGAGAACCCGGAGGAAACCCACGCGGACACGGGGAGAACATGGAAACTCCACCCAGATGGGGATTCGAACCGGGAATCCCTAGAGCTGAGAGGCGAACGTGCTAACCACTAAGCCACCGTGCCGCCCCCATTCTTTGTTATAAAACAAAATACTTGCGAGAAACAACTTTTAGAAGCTAAAGATTTGTATAAAATTGCACAAAACAGCCACAGGTAAGTGAAAAACAGAATTTTAAACTATGTATACTGTACCTTCAATTCTTTATTTCAGTGAACCTTGCTTTGGACCCCAGCACTGCCCATCCACGTCTCATCCTATCAGAAGACAGAAAGCAGGTGAGGTGTGGAGACAAGCACCAACTCGTTCCCAGTAACCCTGAACGCTTCGACTGTATGGTGTGCGTGCTGGGTCAAGAGAGCTTCTCCAGCGGATGCCACTACTGGGAGGTTGAAGTTGTCGGTAAGACAGACTGGGATCTAGGGGTGGCCAGCCATTCAATAAACAGAAAAGGAAAAATCACTTTCACCCCCAGCAACGGATACTGGCTCCTTAGCCTACGAAATAAAAACACCTATGCTTATGGCACAGAGCTATACACGATTCCATTTCACCTGAAACCCCACAAGATTGGAGTTTTTGTGGACTTTGAGAAAGGCCAGGTGTCTTTTTATAACGTTGAGGCAAACAAACACATTTACACATATGAAGGCATGTTCTGTGACATTGTCCATCCCTTCTTCAGCCCCTGTACTAACAAATCAGGCAAAAATGAGGCACCGCTTACAATTACGACCATGATTCCTGAGTGATTTTGAATCTGATACTACAACACTATTTCTGACTGTTTATGCTGATGTTACATAAAATTAATTCTAATGTTGGTCTATATCAGCAGTTCAGTATGTATTATTTTTTCTTTATCACTGAATTTCACACATATGTTCATTAGAACTGTTCACATGTTGATCTGGTATTGATTTTTGATTTGTGGTGGTTAAAAGGTCAGCTTGATGCTTGTGGTGACTTTACATTTGTCTCGCTCATTTGAATGTGATGTCTAATAAATGCCTCTTGGGAGATTGTTGCTTTGTTTTGATGTTTTATCTTAAACTATATGCCTTCTGGAGAGCATTCCATCATTTTATTGCAAACTACAACTACAGTAACAAAAATTAAGGTCCAACAGAAGCACTCATGAGTCTGTATGGCTATATTTATATTTGTCATATAAATATATTCATTCATTCATTCATTCATTCATTCATTATCTCCCGCTTTATCCTCTATTAGGGTCGCAGTGCCCATCCAGGGGAGAACGTCTCGGGCGCTGGGCAGATAGACCCAGGACAGGGCACCAATCCATCGCTGGGCACATATAAATATACAGTACAATAAAATAATACAGTTTTACTATTTTTATTATTCATTCATCCATTATCTTCCGTTTTATCCTCTACTAGGTTTGCAGGTGGGGTTCCCCATGCCCAACCAGGGGAGAACGTTTTGGGCGCTGGGCAGATACACCCAGGACAGGGCGCCTATCTATCGCTGTGCACACAGTCACTCACACAGACACACTCTATATGGGGCAATTTGGAGAACTCAATTGATTGATCCATGTTTTTGGACTGTGGGAGCAAACCAGAGAACCCGGAGGAAACCCCCGTGGACACAGGGAGAATCCCTAGCGCTGAGAGACGAACGTGCTAACCACTAAGCCACCGTGCCACCCTACTTTTATTATTAATTTATTTATATTACAAAACATTTATATCACTAAACACGAATAAAAACATTCAAACATTTATCTTTAAATAGAAATATTACAATAAATAAATAATGCGGTAATACTTTGTTAGATGTATCACAATATGATGTCACCAAAGATGCAAAAAAGAAAGCTTCACTTAATTTTAAGGATGAACTGACTAGATTTTTGTGTCAAGGTTTTGGCTGCTGTGCAATTTCTATCATATTTTGTCTTCATTTTTTGGCTCTTTCTGCCAGGGGTCACCTCAGTGGGGGATCTGCTTATTCCATTTGTCTCAATTTTACACTGAATGCCTCGCCTAATTCAACCCTATTTATCAAGGCTTGAAACTGACTCAATGAGTGCACTGATACATAAACCCCAATAGCTAGGACAATTAAGTATCTTTAATTTACTTTTCTGTGTGTTTTTGGAATGTGGAGTGAAACCAGACATTCAAGAAAAAGACCCATTGAAGAACACAGAGGACTACTGACTCCATGCCAAAAGGACAGTCACCCTACCCAGAAATTGTTCTGGGATTTGCTTGCTGTTAGACATACGACATGCATCCTATTCTCATGAATAAGGGATTTTCTATATCTGTATTATGTTTGTGCAAACTCGTAGATAAATTGTTCTGATTTGTCAGTTTTAATTTGATTTTGCTGACCAATATGCACAGGGGCGGCACGGCTTAGTGGTTAGCACGTTCTCCTCTCAGCACTAGGGATTCCCGGTTCGAATCCCCATCTGGGTGGAGTTTCCATTTTCTCCCCGTGTCTGCGTGGGTTTCCTCCGGGTTCTCCGGTTTCCTCCCACAGTCCAAAAACATCTCAATTGAGTTCTCCAAATTGCCCCATATAGAGTGTGTCTGTGTGAGTGAGTGTGTGCCCAGCACTAGATTGGCGCCCTGTCCTGGGTGTATCTGCCCAGCACCCGAGACGTTCTCCCCTGGATGGGCCTGGGGAACCCCACCGTGAGGATAAAGCAGGAGATGGGGAATGAACCCCACCTTAGCATGACCGTATCCCAATCCTGGTTGAATGTTCTTCCCCTGAGGTGGGTTTTCCTCCGGTATAGAGGATAAAGCGAAGATAATGGATGAATGAATGAATGAATGAATATGCACAGGTCAAAGATGCTGTACCGAGTGCACGTAGCTGTAGGGGTCAAGCAGCAAAACATATTTAAGAAAGATATATTTGAATATTCTGATACATTTTTTTTTTACCACAAAATACACCTAATATGTTTTATTACATTACTTCTATTTTTTCCAAGTACTTTTAATTATTTTATACTTATGTGAATGTACACCTCATTCCCTCTGCAACAAGTGTATTTTGTAACATAACAATAAGAGGATCCTTTTATATCTAGAATCCAGAAACTGAACTAATGCTGGAGTTTGAATAAAAAAAAGGAGCAATAATCATAATTTTAAAATGTGGGTATGTTTCACGACTTAAAAACACATCTCAATATAACTCATCATTATAAATGTATGTTAGAATTTAATTTATTAACTTATTTTTTGGCCGCACGGTGGCTTAGTGGTTAGCACGTTCTCCTCTCAGCACTAGGGATTCCCGGTTCAAATCCCAATCTGGGTGGAGTTTCCATGTTCTCTCCGTGTCCGCGTGGGTTTCCTCCGGGTTCTCCGGTTTCCTCCCACAGTCCAAAAACATGGATCAAGTCAATTGAATTCTCCAAATTGCCCCTATAGAGTGTGTTTGTGTGAGTGAGTGTGTGTCCAGCGATAGATTGGTGTCCTGTCCTGGGTGTATCTGCCCCAGCCCGAGACGTTCTCCCCTGGATGGGCATGGGGAACCCCGCCTCGACCCTAATAGAGGATAAAGCGGAAGATAATGAATGAATGAACTTATTATTAGGACGGCACGGTGGCTTAGTGGTCAGCATGTTCGCCTTTCAGCTAGGGATTCCCGGGTCGTATCCCCATCTGGGTTGAGTTTCCATGTTCTCCCCGTATCCGCGTGGGTTTCCTCCGGGTTCTCTGGTTCGCTCCCAAATATTGTAATGATTTCTGTGTCAATTAGCAAATCAGTGTTTCTTTCATTTACATTTTACAAAAATAGGCTACTACACAAAGTTTTGTCAAAATAGTTTTTTTTTTCCTGTTTTGTCTACAACTGTTGAGCGATTGCTATAAAAAGGCATGACAAGGCAAGCAGGAATTGACCACGCATGTGTGCTGATTGTAAATGGGTATGAATGTTTTGAACAGTGGCAGTTATTCTGCATTCCTTTGCCAGCTAATGAAGTTAAGAATGTGGACCATCATGACACAAAAGTCGTACTATATTTTATCCATTACTGTTGACAGGTTTAAATGTCAGCGCTCCAAACGCTAGAAAAGTGATGTAGCTCCTCCACCCAGTTATGCTATGATGATGGAAATCATTCCTGATTATTTTCATAGCTGAAAGACAATTAGGTAAAGCAAGCCTTGAGGTGGAAAGTAAATGTGAAAGAAGAAAAAAACGTCACCCATCAGGTTGTACTTGATCAGAATGACATTTATACTTTTCTCTAAAGTTACCTGACATTACCTGAATCCTTGGTGAAAGTTAAAAAGACACAGCAAGGGTTGTAAATTTTATGCAAGCATTTTGTGAACATTTGCAGATACCTAAAAGATGAAAATTAATCTATGATGGCCGTGGTGTATAGTAATATAAATAAATAACATAAATTATTATTCATTCATTCATTATCTTCCGCTTTATTCTATATTAGGGTCGCGGGGGGTTCCCCATGCCCATCCAGGGGAGAAGGTTTCGGGCGCTGGGCTGATACACCCAGGACAGGATGCCAATCTATCACTGGGCACACACACTCACACACACAGACATGCACACAAACACATTCTACATGGGGCAATTTGGAGAACTCAATTGACTTTCACGCAGACACGGCAAGAACATGGAAACTCCACCCAGATG